>CM053793.1:281912090-282114590 GCA_028749045.1 Cupressus sempervirens | reverse complement strand
TAGAGATAGCATTGGGAGAGCAATAGGAGCATTGGAGGACTCAAGAATTCTGAAGAGGGGAGGAGCTTGCTCTGCGGATTTTTTGAGGAAGAGCAATTATGCATCAGAATCCGGGTAGATTCTTGTGATTTTAATTATGCTATTTTCGCATCGCACATTCTGTGTCTTCTTTGTGTCTTCCATATGTCTTCTGAGAAGTTTCATATTTAAATGCATTCTCAATATGGGTAGATTAATTTATTGGAGAATTTTATATGCATTCTATAATGCAAATATTTTATTCTTAAATTGTAGATATAATCTTTGTGGAAAAAAAAAAACATATATGGTTATATATTCAGATCAGCATACATATACATACATACATACATACATACATACATACATACATACATACATACATACATACATATATATATATATATAATACATCGAATGAGCGATTGATGAATCGCAGTGGAGAAATTTAATAAATCGCATGAAACAATGTATATAATGAAATTCCGTGGGCACGAATTCTACCCATGCCTGCGGAAGGCAGAGACCTACCGTCGCAGGTCTGCAGCGACAAGGGTACTACGTACCCGCTGTCGGCGTAGTGCCTGTGACCGCAGGTACTGTGTACCGCAAAAAGTTTTTTTTTTGTGGGGGGTGGGGGGGTTAATTAATGTTAATGTGATGCAAAAAAAAATGTTTATGTTAAAACATTTATAAAC
Organism: Cupressus sempervirens; assembly: GCA_028749045.1. Taxonomy (NCBI): domain Eukaryota; kingdom Viridiplantae; phylum Streptophyta; class Pinopsida; order Cupressales; family Cupressaceae; genus Cupressus; species Cupressus sempervirens. The sequence goes on along the minus strand of CM053793.1, from coordinate 282,113,874 downwards.
AATCGATTCTCATTGCTATATAATATGGTGTCAATCGAAATTGTTAAATCGATTTTATGAAAACATATTAATATATTTACATATGTATGTATGTGTGTGTGTGTGTGTATATATATATATATATATATATATATATATATATATATATATATATATATGTATATGTATATGTATATGTATATGTATATGTATATGTATATGTATATGTATATGAATATGTATATGTATATGTATATGTATATGTATATGTATATGTATATGTATATGTATATGTATATGTATATATGTAATATGTAAATATGTTATTTTTAAATTTAAGTTGTTATTATTTGATAAATGATTTATATTGAAGGTTTATTTTCATAAAGGTGACTCTTTGATAACTTTCAACTATTTAATAATTTAATTGTTTTAAATTATTAAATAAAGATGTAGTGCCTGCCCCTAGTTTACATTTTTTCGAGCTACATTTATGATATGATTGCCAAACTCTTTTAGGCCAATTTATGTTTGATGAGTAGTATTATTATTTTAGAGATTATCAGAGGATGTTTACACTCAGTTTATTATATGATGAGATTTCTTGGTACTCTATATTTCGTGCATGTATGATGATTATTCAATGGTTTTAGTTATCGATGATGATTAGTTAGATGGCTTATTATTTCATGTGCCTCTTATGGATACTTACCCCATACTGCATGTGTATGGTGTGCGTGTTGTTTTATTTATGTATGGTGTTTCTGATATGGTTAAGGAAGGGAGTCGTAGTCACCTGCTAGTCGGGATCTACACGATGCACCACTTCCTGCCATTGCCTGTTTAGCTTAGAATATTGTGTTTGTACATGCGTGGATTTTATGCAAGTTGCAGGTACCGGGTATCGACTTCCCTGAATTGTTAGGATGAGCGTACCCTATCGCACTGTCTCAATGGTAAGAGAGGGGAGATAAACTCTTAAGTCCAAATCCTAAACCCTTTAGCCAATTGTCTTAATTGATAATTAGGACAAGTATCTGAGTTAAGTAACCTCCGAATGCATCAAATGATGTAATTTTGTGATTATAACCCTTTTGTTTGATTTGGTATGTATTTTTCTATGTTGGGTTTTCGTATGTTGCTTTATGAGTCCTTGGTGTATTTTTCTATAAATTAAGTCTAAATAAAAAGACTAATTAATGATTTAATTTAATAAGAAATTATTATTATATCTTTATATTTAATTAATTAATTAATTTATTAAATAAAAGAATTAAAGTTGGAAATTAAAGTTCAAGATATATTTAGAACAGGATAATATTTATTTAATTTAATAATAATATATTTGGAGTTCATTTTTAAATAAATGCTAAATATTATTGTTATTTAAATTAATTAAATATGTTATCAATTAAGTTCTAAAATAAATTAAAAAGTTGAAAGATATTAATTTATTAAGAATTCTAGATCGCATGATCTAAACATGAGTTAAATATAAGAATTAAATTAAAAGATTAAATTATAAAAATTAATAATGTTATTTTAATTTCTTAAAAGTGCACATAAGATTTAAAGTAATAAATAAATTAAGAATTGAAGTCAAGTGAAATTTTAAATAAAGTTATTTAATAATTCAACTTAATGTGCATGAAAGTTGAATGCAAAAGAATAAGAAAAGATAATAAAAGTTAAATTGGAGTTAACTGAGTTGTGCAAAGAGTCTTCTCGGGTAAATGCACAATTGGTGCCCCGAATTGAGGAGAAATTGCTTATCACAACTTTAGGGGTTCATTTTTGGGATAGACGAATTTGGACAGGAAATTTTGGGGAGACAATTTTTGGAAGCAAATTTCAGAAGGCTGATACGAAGAAAGTCTTCGAGGGGAAGGTTATTGATAGGAGCGAATTCGCATACAGTTCCTGGAGATTGCATAATAGCATCAGGATTAGGTAAGGTCTTGTGTTTTGGCTATCCATTAAATATGCAATTATCCCTTCCTGTCTTCTTCGTGTCTGGGGTTTGTAGATCTGAATTCTCTGTGATGAAAGTTCTAACTGTTCAATATTATGAATTTATTAATTGTTCGTCAATAATTTCTGTATCCATGAAGACTGGATGAATTATTAGAGCCCTTGTTTTTCCTGATTTAGAAATTGAGATTTGATTAGGTAAGGGTTTGAGTGTAAAACTGAAAGTTTTTAAATAAATAAATATATATATATATATATATATATATATATATATATATATATATATATATATATTCCCTTTGGAGGGAATTGTTTTAATATAATTAAAACTAAAACTAATTAAAATAAAACTTAATTTGTTTTTAAAAAAAAATTGTTAAAAAATATATATATACAAAAAATATATATATAAAAATTATATTAAAAAGTTTGAAGTGGGGCGGGGCCACCACTTCCCACGCCCCACAGCCACGCTGCCGCGGCAGGTGGTACTGCTGCCTGCGGCAGCAGTAACACCTACGGCCGCAGGGATTGGCAGGCCGACGGGCCTTTAAACACGCCGTTTTTTTTTTAATAAAAAAACAAAATAAATTTTGACTTAGTTTTTTTAAATTGTTTTTTTAAAAAATGTTTTAATTAATATTATTATATTTTAATTTAAAATTTATTAAATTTTAAATTATATTAGAATTTTATTATTATTTATTAATAATTTTATAAATAAATAAATTATTAATAAATATAATATGAAGTTTTTTTTTATGGATGTATCACTAATTAATTTTATTTAAAGTTTGATTTAAATAAAGATTAATTAAAATCGAAAACTTGTTTAAGCAAGTTTGATATTAGAATACTGTTTTTAATAAATGTAAAGATTATTATAATCAAAGATCAACAAGTATTCTTATTAATTTAAATATTACCCTCAGATTGTTTTAGGACTCTGACTTAAGAACAATTAGGGGTAATTAGGTGTTTCATTTGGATATAAGAATGGGATAATTGGTAAAGGTGATCAAGGGGTTCTATCTGTTTAAAACATACGTTCAACTGGAAATGGAAACCTCACATTAACTCAATAGTATTTTATCAATCAAATTGATCTATAAGACTTTTTACTTGAAAATAAACACTGATAACTGAAACCTTATTGTTTAACTCAACTGTATGTTTTCAAATCAAAACCAATTGTGTGACTACGATGTTTTTCTATATATTGTCCATGCTTTGAGTGTTATGGGGTTGGTTTAGCGTTGACCAGTTTAGGTTGTTACCAGAGGCTCGGGGTTGTGAATGTGATGTCATGATGATTTGGTCTCGATCTTTCTTAACCTGACCATGGTAATGTGATGAAGTTCTCTATGACATGATTGTGTTACTGTTTGTTGTTGCTTTCCAGTTTCCTTGTGTGAAGCTGAGGTGTATATATTTGAGATACCTAAACATTTCTGAGTCTCGATCAGTTATACTTGTATTGTTTTCTGGTTGCTCATTAGAGAACCATTGGATTTTGTGACTTATCATTGATGCCTTCAGTTGCTGATAGAGAACTGTTGTGATTACATGATTACTATTTGATGTTATCTGTTGCTCATGAAAAACTGATATAATTGTGGATTATCTTTTTATGATTTTTTTCAGTTGCTCGTATAGGACTGAGATGGTTTTATTATGATTCTTTGATTTACAAGTTCATGAGCTAGGGTAGGTTATCTATGTGTAGAGTCGGGAAGTGGCTTGCAATGGGGGTCGAAGCCCTAAGAGGCTACCTTGAGAAACCCATTGTAAGTCATTTTTAATAAGTGAAAACATTTACACTAAATGAGAGAAAATGAACCTAACAAGATACTTGTATGTTCTCTCCCATGCCATGAGTGCTAGTACAGACTAGGATGGGGTAGAGAGGACACTTGGTTATGACCTTGCATTCCATAGTATGCCTCGTCAGTATGAGAGGATACTAGTGGCCGCAGGATCAGTAGGGACCCGGGATTCCTAAGGGATTGCTCGAGTAACTTCTACATGACTTTTGCGATGACACTTTCCCGCTTGCATATTAGGTTTCCTACGTGTCTTGTGGTACCTCTGGGATTTAGATGTCGATCTTTTTAGGAACCCTTGAGTTAGCATACTTATAGGATTTCCTGGACTTAGAGAGTATTTATGATTATAGGTTTTGTTATCCTATTTGGGACTTGAGACTATCTCCTCAGTGCGGTGGGAGTGGACCATTTAGGTTCCACGCGGTCGGGTGGTAGTGCTTTTACTCTTACCATTGAGATCCGTTGCGTGGTCACCGTGGTTGGAGATTTTGTGATTGGCATTTACCTACACTATGTTCTTGGATTAGTATGATGGATGGTTAGATTTTATGATAGATGTTTTATCATTATGGATGTATGGATGTATCATGTATGGTGAATAGTTTCATATATTTTTACTGTACTTTGTATCATGGATTTGAGGATGTTGTATCTTGATCTTTACATATGTATATTCTTTTAAGCCTTTCATACCCTGTGACATGTACAGTGGATGAATGAGCATTCTGAATTAATTTGCCAAGGAGCATTCGGAACAAATGTATATTATGGACATTGGAGTTTCTGATTATTCTTTTATATGTATGTGATAGTTGTTAGACTTAGAATTAATTAAATTTAAACGTGACTCAACGTCTTGGGATCTTTAAGAAATGTAACTTGCAATGTATGTTTATCGATGATTACATGTTATTGCTTCCGCTACTATTTGTTTGATGTGTATGTCATACTTTCTTACTTTAAAAAAAAAAAAAAAAAAAAGTTTAGCAAACTTAGTGAAACTTTAGGTTTTTGTTCTCGCCCATGCCTTGAGTGCTTGTATAGGCTAGGATGGGACTAGTTAGACACATGGTTGTGACCTTGCATTCTGTAGTATGCCTCGTCAGTATGAGAGGATACTAGTGGCTGCATGAAATCAATATGGACCCGTGGAGTTTAGCTAACTGCCAGGGTAACTTGTACGTGATAATTGCGATGACACTTTTCCACTTGCATAGTGAGTTCCTACATGTCATTGTGTGCCTCTGGGATTAGATGTCAGATTTTGTGTTTGGAACCTTTGAGTTAGTATACTTTTAGGATTCCTAGACTTATAGAGATATGTGCTAGGTGATTTTCATAGCCTGTTTGGGACTTGAGATTATCTCCTTAGCACGGTAGGAGTGGACCACTTAGGTACCACATGGTTAGGTGGTAGTATATTTTTCACTCTTATCATTTTGAGATTCATTGAGACATCGTGGTTAATGTGTCCTTCATGATGGTGGATATGTATCCTTTTGCATTGATGATTAGCATATGTTAGATGATGTTATCTTATGCTTTTATTTGCATGTTAGATTACTTCTACATATGATGTTGTATTTATTAGGAGTGATATTCCTACTATGTAATATCAATGATGTTTTTGGTGATTTGGAATGTTACGCACAGAGGGATGGCTAGGATCCACGATGGTCTAATGATGCTATTAACGGTTGGGAGGAACCGTGCACTTAGTTTATTATGTTTGATCTTTATGATGGATGTATATGTCTTCTATGATGTTGTATCATGTGTATCATGTGATTATCTCTACTTTGATGTATCATGGATTAGAATAGGATCATGTACCTTATTCTATGTATGTATATTCTTTTGAGCTTGTCATACCCTGTGACATGTACAGTGGATGATTGAGTATTTGAAATATAATATATAAACATGGGACTTATCATTATTATTTCATGAGGATGTTTTACTAAATGGATTCATGTATGTAATTCAATGTTAAGGGATCTTAAAGAATGTAATCTATTATTTATGTTATGTTTACTTTCAGATGGACATTTCTATTGCTTTCGTTATTGTGCATGAGTTATATATGGTATTTATTTTTTATTTTTTAAAAATGCTACTAAACTTAGTGAAATTCTAGGTTAATTCTTTAGATCCCTTGGCGGGGCATTACATTTGGTATCAGAGCCTGAGTTTCTACATTGGGAGCTTTGGGTACCTTGGAATAACTAGAACTTTGAACTATTAAGTGTAACTTTCCAAACTTGATCGAGGTGAACTGTTACTTGAATATTTTTCATACTTCAACAGTTAGTTTCAAAACTAGAAATTTTACTTAAACCTAGACATAGAACTGAACTTAGTACCTTGTACTATTGTAGGATGGTATCTGGGACTAGGTCTTCTATTAGAGGCCATGGTAGAGGTCGTGGTCTTGGCAAAACTATCAGTGTCCATGAGTCTGCCCATAAGGGATCAGCTCATGTAGAGAGCAGGGAATAGCACTATAGTAGGTAGCAGGAAGAGAGCCGTAGAGAGGAGCAAGCTAAGTCTAAAGAGGTCAGTTTTAGATAGATGATGCAGACTATTCTAGAATGTCTACCTCCTGTTCAAGAATAGCCTAAAGTGCATCAGACAGAACAAGAGCATAGACCCAGATCTAGAAGTCCTCAGAAGGAACATCAGAGGTCCATTGTGTCCACTCAGATGATGGATCTTTCAATATCCAAGGTTAAGCCTTTCAATGGGAAAGGTTCTAGTTATGTGGCCGAGCAGTGGCTTATTTCCCTCGATAGGATTTTTGCCATGCAGGAGTTCGAAAGCAATGTTAAGGAAAGATTTGCGATCACTAATTTAGAGAATTTTGGGGCCACTTGGTGGATGATAGAGGAGAAGAAGTTGGGAATCGATATGAGTAGTGTTACATGGGAATTATTCCTAGAGAGTTTCTGTGAACGATTCCTCCTAGAGGAATGGAAACAGCAAAGGGCTAATGAATTTCATAATCTCAGACAATATACCTTGTCAGTAACTGAGTATGAGCATAAGTTTTATGAGCTTATGTCTTTTTTAGGGTTCAGTGAAAATTCAGCTCAGTTGACACAACATTTTATTAGGGGATTGAATAACCGTATTATTGGGGGAGTTAAGGTATTTGAGCCAAAAAAACCTTAAGGATGCGGTGCATTGAGCTATCCTTGTTAAGAAAAGTGTCAACCTTGGTCAAGGTGGTTTTGTAGGAGCACCAGTGGCATCAGGATCTAAAAGAAACTACAATTCAGGTGGTAACAAGAAGTTTTCCTTCTCTAAGGGGAAACAGTATCAGTAGCAATCTCAGCAAACACAGCAACAGAAGGGCTCAAATTCTCAAGCTCAAGGTAGTGGCAAAGGTTCTAACACCAAGAACAATCGCAATGCTCAATGCAATAAAAAGAATCAGACCAATTAGCCAGCTCAGAGTAGCCAATCTTTTGTTAGCAGGAACAGTCATCAACAATAAAATGTACCACCTATGGGAAGAGGTTTTGGCAGAAATACAAAATGCTTTTCATGTGGTCAGATTGGACATTATGCAGCTCAGTGTCCTTAGTGAGAACCTTAGTTTTTAGGACCTAGACCTATAGTTTCAGAGCCTACAGTGAGTGATGTAGGTAGAACTCATAGAGTTTTTGCAGCAGTTGATCATCATCAGGCAGATCATCAAGGAATAGTGGTTGAGACCACAAGTGCTATTAGAGGTATATCTCTTTCAATATTGTTTGATTCAAGAGCTACAGATTCATTTATTTTACCATCTATAGTTTCTAAGTGTAAGCTGGATGCGGTGAAGCAAGATCGTGGTTGGCAAGTGGAACTAGCCTCAGGAATTAAGGTTTATACAGATTATGTAGTTTATAAGTGTGGGCTTAGCTTAGGAAGCTTTGATATGGCAGTGGATATTTGAGTCATACCCCTTGGTTCCTATGATGTGGTTCTAGGCATGGACTGGCTTGGATCTCATAGAGCCAGTATAGATTGCAAGAAGAAGATTATTATGTGCCAAGATGACCAAGGGAATGATGTGCAGATAGTTGAGATATCGAGGCCTATATCTCTGCAGATGATTTCTACTATGCAATTCAAGCGAAGTTTCCATAGGGGATGTCAAATATTTGTTATTATGGTAAATGATCTTGATGAAGAAGATACCATGAGGGAGACTTTAGATCACTCAATTTTGCAGGAGTACGCAGATGTCTTTCCAAGTGAAATTCCAGGCATGCCTCCGAAGAGGGACATTGAATTTAGTATTGATCTGATTCCTAGAGCAGAGCCTGTCTCTAAAGCTCCTTATCGCATGACTACTCAGGAATTGGATGAGCTACATCTTTATCTAGAGGAACTTCTGGCCAAAGAGAGCATTCGACCTAGTGTATCACCATGGGGAGCTCCAGTGCTCTTTGTGAAGAAGAAAGACGGTTCTTTGCACCTTTGTATTGACTATAGACAGTTGAATAAGGTGACTATTAAGAACAGGTATCCTTTACCTAGGATTGATGACTTAATCGATCACATCAAGGGAGATACAGTATTCTCCAAGATTGATCTTAAGTCAGGATACCACTAGCTTCACATTAAGGAAGTGAATATTCACAAGACCACTTTTCGAACTCGTTATGGGCATTATGAGTTCATAGTGGTACCTTTTGGATTGACTAATGCTCCATCGGTTTTCATGAGTTTGATGAATGGTGTGTTCTGATCTTATCTAGATAGATTTGTACTCATGTTTCTTGATGACATATTGATATATTCTAAGACTCAGAAGAAGCATGAGGAACACCTATGGTTGGTATTGCAGTGTTTGAGAGACAATCAGCTTTATGCTAATGCAGCTAAGTGTGAATTCTTCAAAATGGAGATTCAGTATTTAGGGCATGTTATTTCAAGTGATGGTATTTTAGTGAATCCTAGAAAGATTCAGGGAATAATAGATTGGCTGACACCAACTAATGTGTCAGAGATTCATAGTTTCAAGGGTTTAGCTAGTTATTATTGCAGATTTGTCCAGAACTTCTCTAGGATAGCACATCCTATCACTTCTCTTCAAAGGAAAGGAAAGAAGTTCATATGGATAGAGAAATGTAAGGAAGCTTTTCAAAAGCTCAAGGAGTTTTTGACCAGTGCACTGATTCTAGCTGTACTTGATCTAGAAGGTGATTTCATGGTATGTACAGATGCTTCTCTTGAAGGGATTGGGGCAGTATTGATGTAGAATGGACAGGTGATTGGGTATGAATCATGCAAGCTCAAGGTTCATGAGTTAAATTATCCTACACATGATCTTGAGTTAGTAGTAGTAGTTCATGCTTTGACAAGGTGGAGATATTTCTTGTTGGGGCACAAATTTGGGCTACATAGCGATCATCGTAGTCTTCAATACATTTTTACTCAGCCTAATTTGAATGCTCGCTAGAGGCGATGGATGGAGTTTCTGTGCGAGTATGATTTTGAGGTTAAGTACATTCAGGGTAAGGAGAATGTGGTGGTGGATGCTTTGAGTCATAGGAGACATGTGTTATCATCGATGACTCTTAGTGTGGATTTGAGGAGTTGGATTCTTCAGGCACTTCCTATGGATTCCTAGTATTAAGAAGTGTGCAGAGAGATTGATTCAAGAAGATCTTTGGAAGGTAAGTTTGCAGGTTACGTTCAAGAGTTAGATGGTCTTTTGAGACATTTGGGGAGGATTTATGTGCCATTTTCGAATGAGCTTCACACCTTGCTACTAGCAGAAACCCATCGTACACCTTACTCAGCACATCCAAGTGTCAAGAAGATGCATGCTGATTTGAAACGTTTGTTCTTTTGGTCTAGGATGAAGCGAGATATTGCTGATTTTGTGGCTAGGTGCCTTGAGTGTCAGAGAGTTAAGGCAGAACATCAACACCTGGCTGGACTTTTGCAGCCTAATCTTATTCCTTCTTGGAAGTGGGATATCATCTCCATGGATTTCATTGTAGGATTACCTATGACAGTTTGACGTCATGATGCTATCATGGTCATCATTGATCAGTTGACTAAGGTGGCACATTTTTCACCAATTAGGTCTTCCTACACAGTAGCTTCTGTAGCTAATGTCTTTATGCGTGATATTGTGAGGTTACATGGTATTCCTAGAAAGATCATTTCTGATAGGGATCCTGTATTCACATCTGCATTCTGGACATTGCTGCAGCATGAGCTTGGAGCGCAGTTAAACTTTAGTTCAGCATATCATCTAGAGACTGATGGTCAGATAGAGAGGGTGAATTAGGTTTTGGAGGATATGTTACAGATGTATGTGATGGATAGGCAGACACATTGGGAGGATTATCTCTACCTAGTGGAGTTTTCTTACAACAATGGGTATCATAGTTCTATTGGCATGGCACCATTTCAGGCATTGTATGGACATCCTTGTCATACACCATTGAGTTGGGACAGTCTTGAGGATCACATCTTGTTGGGTCCTGAGATGCTTTGTGATATGGAGCAACAGGTAGTGCATATCCGTGAGCACTTGACTACAGCACAGGATAGGCAGAAGAAGTATGCCGATGCTCATAGGATTGATAAGTAGTTTTTTGTGGGTGATAAGGTTTTCTTGAGAGTGTGACCACAAAAGAGTCCGATCCGATATGGAAAGGGTTCTAAGCTAGCACCTCGCTTTGTGGGACCATTTGAGATTTTGGAGAGGATTGGCCCGGTTGCTTACTGCCTTGCTCTACCGCCCAGCCTAGCTTGCATTCATGATGTTTTCCATGTTTTAGTACTTTGGCAGTATATTCCTGATATTGTACATGTTCTTGATTGGAATGCATTGCAGGTAGAGGACGGGTAGCTGTCTTTGGAGCCAGTTCTTATTCTGGAGTAGTGGGAGTTGACCCTCAGGGGTCGAACCATCGAGCAGGTAAGGGTCTAATGGGACCCTACTAATGATTCTTCAGCTACTTGGGAGGATGTAGCTAGATTGAGGGAGTTATATCCCTACTTTTTTTTTAGGCTTCCAAGAGTAAGCCTAACCCAAGGGGGGGTGGATGTAGTGCCTACCCTCGTTCACATCTTTTCTGGACATTGTTGTTATTATCAGACTTTGATAGACTAGTTTTATGTTGATGGATTAGTGGTATTGCTTTGACACTATCAGAGATTATGTTATGGATTCAGTGGTTATAAGATGAGATCATTTAGACTTTACATTTCATGCATACATGATGATCATTATACTATTTTTAGTTATTATTGATGATTTGATGGATGGTTTATTATCTTATGTGTTTTATTATGGATACTTACCCCATAATTCCATATGTATGGTGTGTGTGTTTTCTTATTGTATGGCGTTTCTAATGTGGTTAAGGAAGGGAGTCGTAGTCACCTGCTTAGTCGGGATCTACATGATGCACCACTTCCTGTCATTGTCTATTTAGCTTAGCATTATATATATATTGTATGTACATGCATGGTTTTTCTGCAGGTTACAGGTATCGGGTATCGACTTCCCTAAATTGCCAGGATGAGCGTACCCTATTATACTATCTCAATGATAAGAGAAGGGAGATAAATTCTCAAGTCCAAATCCCAAACCCTTAAACCAATTGTCCTAGTTAGGTAGGACAAGTATCTAGATATTTTACCCATCAAATGTGTTGGATGACATAATTCGTGATTTTTAACCCTTTAAACTGATTTTGAGTGATTTTCTCTATGATGGATTTTCATATTTTATCTTGGAATTCTATGGTGAATTTTCTATTAATTAAATCTTAATAAATAGATTTAATTAATAAATTAATTATTTGAGAAAATTAATATAAAATATCATGTTATTTGATATTTTGATTATAATTAATTGAATGGAAATTAATTGAGGAAAAATAATTAAATAAAATAAAATTAGAAATTAAAATTAATAATAATAATAAAATAATAATAAAGTAATAAATAAATAATAATAATAAAAGTTATAAAAATTAAAATAAAAGTTATAAATATTAAAATAGAAATTATATAAAAAGAAAATTGGAGTTATAAGCTTGCATGGGACTCAACGCACTTCTCTATTTCTCATGTGTCAACAACAAGGGGGTTAGTGCATCAATTAAGTACATGGTGTCTACAACTCTATGGCTCATCTTGAAGGTTGGAAAAGACCCATGCTTAGTTGGTGACACCTTCCAGCTGTTTCTAGAAGCATTCTAGATGTTTCCTGAAAGCTCTTTATATTCAGGCATTCATAGAAGCTTAGAAATAACGTTGCGAGAGAAATTGGAGCATTGGAGGACTTGAGAATTTTGAAGATGGGAGGAGCTTGCTCTACGGAGTTTCTGAGGAAGAGCGATTTAGCATTAGAATCCAGGTAGATTCTTGTGATTTTAATTATTCTATTTTCACATTGCACATTCCCTGTCTTCTTTGTGTCTTCCATATGTCTTCTGAGAAGTTTCATATTTATATGCATTCTCAATATGGGTAGATTAATTTATTGGAGAATTTTATATGCATTCTATAATGCAAATATTTTATTCTTAAATTGTAGATATAATCTTTGTGGAAAAAAAAAAAACATTCATGGTCATATATTCAGATCAGCATATATATATATATATATATATATATATATATATATATATATATATATATATATATATATATATATATATATATATATATATATATATATATATATATATATATATCTATGTATATTTATATATAATACACCGAATGAGTGATTGATGAATCGTAGTGGAGAAATTTAATAAATCGCATCGCGATTCATATTGCATGAAACAATGTATATAATGAAATGTCATGGGCACGAATTGTACCCACGCCTATGGAAGGCAGAGACCTGTCATCGTAGGTCTGCGGCGACAGGGGTACTACGTACCCGCTATCAACGCAGTGCCTGCAACCACAGGTACTGTGTACCGTAGCAAGTGTTTGGGAGCGGGTTAATTAATGTTAATGTGATGCAAAAAAAATGTTTATGTTAAAATGTTTATAAACAATGGATTCTCATTGCTATGTAATATGGTGTCAATCAAAATTGTTAAATCGATTTTATGAAAATGTATTAATATATTTACATATGTATGTGTGTGTGTGTATATATATATATATATATATATATATATATATATATATATATATATATATATATATATATATATATATATATATATATATATATATATATATATGTTATTTATAAATTTAAGTTATTATTATTTGATAAATGATTTATATTGAAGGTTTATTTTCATAAAGGTGACTCTTTAATAACTTTCAACTATTTAATAATTTAATTGTTTTAAATTATTAAATAAAGAATTGATAGTTTGGTGGGGAATGTATCAAACAAATATTATTATTTGGAAAATGGATTTTTTTAGTTCTAATAAGGAAAACTTTTATCCAAAAACAATATATGTGTTCCCCCATTCAAACTGGGAAACTTAAACTGAGATCTCTACATTTAAATTCAAGTTGTAAACTTGGTAAAACCAAAACATGTGTTTGCATTGTGTATTCTTTAAGCTATTGTTTTGGGTTTTGGGTTGACTAGTGTTGACCAGTATAGGACGTCTACTGGAGGCTTGTGGGTTATGTGATTGTGGTGACATGATGATGTTTTAATCTTGATCTTTATAAACCCAACTATGGTTATGTGATGGAATGCTCTATGTATTGGTTGTGATTACTGATTGTTATAGTTGAGATTCTTATGTATGAGACACTTGACTTAACCATTATTTTTTTCATCGATTAGTTATCCTTGGTTATTTTCTAGTTGCCATGATGGGACTGTAATGTGGATTTATTTTTGATGATGTCATGTTGTGACATGTTTGACTCAACCATTTTCAGAGTCTTCGATCAGTATGATTGATATATATATATTTTGGTTATTGAGAACCATTAGATAATTGATTATCAGTGATACTTCAGTTGCCAATAGAGATCTTGTGTTCATGATTTTCTATGGATGTTAGCTCATGGAGATTTGATGCTTTTATGCATATTTGATGATTTTATGGATTATCTTTTGTGATTTTGAGATTTATGATTCCATGAGCATTAGGGTAGGATATCTGCATGTAGTGATAGGAAGTGGCTTGCAATGGGGGCCAAGGCCCTAAGAGGCTACCAGGGTAACTCATTGTAAGTTGGATTAATAAGTGATAACAGTCACACCTAATACTAACTGAATGAACCTAAAAAGATAAGTGTTTTTGTTCTCGCCCATGCCTTGAGTGCTTGTACAGGCTAGGATGGGAGTAGTGAGACGCATCATTGCGACCTTGCATTTCGTAGTATGCCTCGTCAGTATGAGAGGATACTAGTGGCCACATGAAATCAGTACGGACCCGTGGAGTTTAGCTAACTGCCAGGGTAACTTGTACGTGATAATTATGATGACACTTTCCTATTTTCATAGTAGGTTCCTACATGTCATTGTGTGCCTCTCGGATTAGATGCCAAATTTTGTGTTTGGAACCCGGAGTTAGTATACTTTTAGGATTCCTGGATTTATAGAGATATGTGCTATGTGATTTTGATAGCCTATTTGGGACTTGAGATTATCTGCTTAGCATGGTGGGAGTGAACCACTTAGGTACCATGCGGTCAGGTGGTAGTGTATTTTCCACTCTTATCATTTTGAGATTCATTGAGACATCGTGGCTGATGCGTCCTTCATGATGGTGGATATGTATCCTTTTTCATTGATGATTAGCATATGTTAGATGATGCAATCTTATGCTTTTATTTGCATGTTAGATTACTTCTACATATGATGTTGTATTTATTAGGAGTGACATTCCTACTATGTAATACCGATGATATAATCGGTCATTTGGAATGTTACGCACGGAGGGATGGCTAGGATCCACGATGGTCTAATGATGGTAGTAATGGTTGGGAGGAACCGTGCACTTAGTTTATTATGTTTGATCTTTATGATGGATGTATATGTCTTCTATGATGTTGTATCATGTGTATCATGTGATTATCTCTACTTTGATGTATCATGGATTAGAATAGGATGATGCACCTTATTCTATGTATGTATATTCTTTTGAGCTTGTCATACCCTGTGACATGTATAGTGGATGATTGAGTATTTGAAATATAATGTATAAACATGGGACTTATCATTACTATTTCATGTGAATGTTGTACTGAATGGATTCATGTATGTAATTCAATGTTAAGGGATCTTAAAGAATGTAATCTGTTATTTATGTTATGTTTACTTTCAAATGGACATTTCTATTGCTTCCGTTATTGTGCATGACTTATATATGGTATTTATTTTCAAAAAAAAAAACAAACTACTAAACTTAGTGAAATTCTAGGTTAATTCTTTGGATCCCTTGGTGGGGCATTACATGGTTTAAGACATGTTCAGATCCTTTTAAGTGGATATATAGTTGAACTCAAGCTATCACATACTACACAAATGCATAGATAAATAGATCAAATTCTTTTTTAAATTTATAATCAAAATATCTCTAGCATACCCATTGCACACCAAGGTGTGATTGCTAGTTTATATGAAAAAAAAAGCAAAAAAAAGTTATTTTATGTTGGCAGTTGGCAAAAAATGTCTTGTGGTGAAAATGAGTCTCTATTTGTCTCATTGAGATTTTTTTGTGGTAAGAATGGTGTAGACATAATATTGGAATCAAATATACCTGTCTTATCATAGAAACTTTGAATAGTGCTCCTTTTGTTATATATTGCTATTAATTTCATCCACTTTTTTACATTGATTTTTCCACTGACTTGTCTGATCATAATAAATTCATGTATATCTCCATTATACTATATTTTTTCTCTTTTTTTTCCATCTACAAAAATTCAATTAAACTCTAGGAAATTCTTCGTAGGCCAATAGAAAATTAAGAATTAATATCTAATAAGAGCTCTGTCCAAGCTTGCATCCTTGCCTTGTGTGAATAGTAGAAGGTAGGTTTTGAGTGAAAAGAAATTATTTGGAAATCTTGATTTATGGTGGTTAAAATAGGATTTTGTTAGTTTAAATTTTAATAAATAGATTTGATTGTAGAATTTTTGCTATTGATAGTAGACAACTATTCAATTTGCAAAATACAATAATTTGATTGAACAATAATTAAATGATAAGTAGGAGATAATTTCCATGGAGGAAACTCTGTACTTAAGCAGACTTAGGCTGGAGTAGTACTGGGATCGGTGACCTCCAAGGAAGTCCCGATGCTTCACCCCTATGAGCATCACCTAAATCCAATGAGTGCTAAGTGTTCCATTTATGCTCATGAGAGATGGATTCATATTGAATCACTACTCATGAAACATGGGTCAATGAGTTTGACTCAAAATCACATAGTTAAATCTTGATATTAATATCACAATTTGACTTGCCATGGAAATTATCTCCTACTTATCAATTGATGAGCTTAAGGGGCTTTCTAATGAATGTTTCATAAGGCACAACACTTGGTGAAGGTTTTGCAAATGGGGTTGCAAGATTTGGGTTTAATTATAGAGGAAGCTCTATAGTTAAGCGTGCTTGTGCTAGAGTAGTACTACGATGGGTGATGTCCTAGGAAGTCTCAGTGCTACACCCCTATGAGCATCACCTAGATCCAATGTGTGCTAAGTGTTCCATTTATGCTCATGAGAGATAAATTCATGTTGAATCACTACTCATGAAACATGGGTCAATGAGTTTGACTCAAAATCACATAGTTAAATATGATATTAATATCACAATAATTAAATGGTTCTTTTCTAGACTATACTAAAATAAATTTCATCATAAGGTCCTCAACATTAAGTGTTTTAATTTTCACTAAAGATGGAACAAGTTGAAAATGATGATATAGTCACTTTTAATGTTTCTTAGTTATCATGAATGGGAAGATAAACTTCCCTCGAATAATGTTGAAAATTAATACCATCATTTCATAGATGCTACTAAGGAAATTATCCCTTCAAATTAGAATATGGTGGTCAAAGATTCTTTTTTGTCTGATTTGACATATAATATGTCAATTGTATCTCATTTTAATTTGGGACACTAAGATTCCTAACTTTCGCAAGATCTATAAGTGCAATGACAATATGCTTAACCTAATTAAGGTCACAATTCATGATAGAGACACTACCTTGGTGTTCTATCATGACAATAATTTACTCAATCATCTAATGGGCATGACAGAAAATTAGGACCCTATTAATGGTGGCATATGAAAAATAATCCAAATAATTTATAGAGAAGCCTAGGGAAAGTGGAGGTACAAGGGGTTACTTATGTTGAGGATCAGGAAGTCATGGTGGTCTTCACAAAGAACCTACAAAAAAATGGATAAAAATCTTATAACACAGTTAATTGCTATTTGTAAATATTAAAAACCCTATAGATGGGCACCATATGAACCTTTGAAATAAAAAATTTAGAAAAAAAATCATCACTTATTTGAACAATTGACACATTTTGAACAAATTCCAAGTTTAGAAATAAAATCATGAAATTTTTTCAAATTTAGAAATAAAATAATATAGAATAAGAAAAAAATATTAAAACTTTTTCTCAACATATGATTTTAACATTAAATCATTTAAATTATATTTCAATGTTTGGAAGAATATTCTTCAAATCTCATTTCCCCAATAGTTACTAAGTTCTTCTCCAAGAAATTATTTAGCTATTACAAGCTTTTTTTAACAATTAATTTGATTGTGTGAAAAATCAAAGTATAAAACACAAGATACCAGGAATAATTCTAAATAGGAATTTCAAAAGAATATAGTAAAAGATGTACAAGCTAACTATGTTGGACTAGTAATATGATTGTTACAGTTTAGGGTTCAAAAAATTGTAACATTGAGATCAAAATAGGTGACAAGTAGAAGAAACTCTTGCAAAAAATTGGAGTGTGGTTAAGATGATCAATTACAACTCTTCTTAATATCTACTTGTATTTGTTAAGCATCTAGTACTCATTTATACACTATGATAAATTTTTATTTGGCATACACTTCTTGTATGACTATTAATCAATGGTGATTTCATCTTATTCATCTAATGGATGCTTTTTGTATGCATCTGTAAATTTAAATATGTATATTACCAAAGGAATTGGTATAGATTCAAGGATTCATTAGAAAAATTATTATTTAACATTCAACAAAAGACTCAAATTTCATAGTAAACAAACTATTTTTATAATAAACTTGTAGGCCATTTCATCTTGGCTGGACTAGGCCACTGCAACATTGACTCTCCATTGCCTGGCTCCAAGATGCCTCTCCTACATGAGAAAAAAGTCTTATATGAAACTAAGAAAACATAGGATTGCAACTTAGAGAATTGGATGTGAAGATATTTTCAAAGTCATGTAACAAGGAAGATTAGCATCCCTTGGTTACCATTCCCATGGGTTGACTTTATGACTATGAAATGGTTGAATATGATGTAGATCATGATTATTTAGAACACACTGTAAGTTCTTTTTGAATGAAATAATAATTCAAAAGATACTTTTTTAATTATATATTTTTAATATGATAGGTTGTTATACCAGACAAGCAATTGGAGGTAGCTTGAAGACAATCTAATCTACAATGTATCTATAAATCATTCTACAAAGGAAATTTAGTTCTGCAAAGTACTCAAATAAGAGTAAACAATGCCATCCATGAGAGATTTTATTATAATTTTTTAATGGTGTTAAGGTTTACATTTAGGCACACTGAATGAAACTCTACATCCAAGAAAAAAATACATTTGACTTGTTTGTGTTGAGATGATATAATTTACTAAAAATGGCATACTGATCTACCAAGCCAAGTATTTGAGTATAAAAAAATTGCTATCTTGCCAAACTATTGTATGCATAAAAAAATTATATGTATAACCATTTCATGCTTGCTAATATTAATTATTGGGCACAAATATTGTAGGCATGTTATGACATAGGTTATTACTATGTTGAAATACAATGAAAGCGAGGGACTGACATAAACTAATTTTAAATAAATGATAATAACTATTCATGCATTGAATAGGATAGTTTGCCTATTTGAACCCATATCAGTGGGATGACTTGAATCATCTTTGTATTCTGTTGGAGATGATATCCACCACATTAAATGAAAATAATATCCTCTATTTTAAGTAGTATTATTTTCAGTGTAATTATACATCCCTATAATTTAGAAAATAATAGAGATTTTTGAAAATGAAATAAAAATCTAGAATAATATTAAAAAATAGAAAATGCTGAAACCATTAGAAGCAAGTTACCTCAAGATTATGAGAAAATTACTTCATCCAGAAAGCCATTGGGCACTTAAACTGTTAAGGAAAACTTCAAATTCTATGTCACATGCATGCTAATACAAAGTTTTAACTTTAAATATCTAAAGGCTTCACATAACATCATTGAAATATTTAAATTTTAGAAGTACTAAAATGACTTACCTCAAGATTATGAGAAAATCACTTCATCCAGAAATTCATTGGGCACTTAAACTATTAAGGAAAACTTCAATTTTTATTTCACATACATGTTAATACAAAGTTTTAATTTTAAATATCTAAAGCCTTCACATAACATCATTGAAATATTTAAATTTTAGGAGTACTGAAAACTCACATAAAATTTTTAAAAATCAAACTTGTCAATTATTTTTGTTTCAATAAAATTAAAATCAATGTTGAGACTTACCATATGCCAAGCCAAGCTCAATTAAATTAATTTCTGCAAAACAAGAGATAGCAAATGAAGAGGCTAGGAGTGTTTGTCTTAAAAGAATCCTAAAATATCAATTCATGCAAATAATCTTCAATTTTATTGTGAGAACCAATATAAAACATTTTAATATTAGTTGCAACAATCTTATGGGATGCGGTAGGAAGAAGAAGCAACCTGGTCAAAAGCTTACCTCCACAGCTTGAGAAGATGATGAATCTAGAGAGTGAGAGAATATTACTTGCAATAGCACTAATCTGATAATGCCTTAATTACCAAAACCAATTAGTAAGATCAAACCTATCTACCACCTATTCTGCATTATATGAAATGTAGAAGTGTAGGCAAGATGCCACTTGCCATGGCATGCAAAAGTGATAGACTAAAATAGGAATATGAGATATGAAGAGATTCGATAGTGACATTTGTCATCAGATTGCAGTCCAAACTTTCAAAGGGTGAAAGCTCCTAAAGTAAAATATTACTTTCTACAATCCAACGTACACTTGCAAAGCCTTTGTTGCTTGTCTACAAAGAAATTTTTAAAACAATGTGTATACCTCCAAATGGCAGTTCCCCAAAATTTAGTATTTTTTTGGTTCAAAATTCTTTTAAACTACTAGAAAAATTTCAAAGAACCAATCACAAAAAAGAATGCAATATTAAAAAATGTGAATTTAATATTATTTTCAACAAACACTATAGTTTAAATTATGTATTCAAATTTATAAACAAAAAAAAAAAGTGATAGGCATAAGTCGGGTGAAAATTATAGTCTCCTACCTATAAGGTAGGGACTAATAATTTTTTTTAAAGTCTAACCTTTCAAAATAGAAAATATGACTCTTGATTAGCTATAAAAATTAATTAGACAAGGATCAACAGATAAGACATAAGACAGGGACTAATAATAAAGAAAAAAATAATTCTTAAACACATAGCAATAAAGCTTATCAACATTTCACTATTGATGTAACAAGTGCCACATAGTGGCATGTACTTTTCAGAGAATACATTGTAATAGAAATAGTAATTAAATATTATAATAATTAATCAATAGAATAAATATATTATAAAAAGATAGATATATGATAAAATTGTTATTGAAATAAGTATTTCAAATCAACTAATCTAATTCCAACATTGAAAAGTAGTTAAACAAATAATAATTTTATAAATAATTTTAATGCTAGTAGAAAGCCAATTCATTTGATAAAGAAAATGGACTATGGAATTGCTAATAAATTTGACTTGTTAGAAGATTCTATTAATTTTTAAATATAAAATAGCTAAAAAATAGCACTCTTAATTTTCCACTATTTCATTTGAGTTCACTCTTCTCTAAAAACTTATTCAAACTAAATAGAGAAACAATGTTTAAGTTTATTTGTTTCCTTCAATACATATTATTCTATTTTAGTCATAGAATTTGAAAAGTCTACAAAAACCTATTTTAAAAAATAATTTTAAATTTATATTAAAATTAACTTTACATATATTTTCCAATCAAACAACTTAAAAAGAACTAGATCCAAAATCTTAATTTTAGATGAAATATATGATTAATTTCACTTTTACTTAAAAATAGATTTTCTTTTCTCTTACAAATATCAATATCTAAAGATTTATTTAAAAAATTACTTTTCATTTAATAATTTTTAATTATAAGATTTTGAGAATAATATTATGATAGCGAAAATATTTTAGGTAAATATATAATATTTCAATATAAAAAATATTTGAGTAAGTTTCAATATAAAATTCAATTTCTAAAATTTAGGATGGATAATTTTTTTTAAAAAAAATCAAATATATCTTAAGATGAAAATTAAATTTAAAAGATTATGATTGCATTTGTAAAAACTAAATGAATATATTTTTTTAAAAATAATTAAATACTTAATATTGATGTCAACATAATATAGTTTATCAATTCATTCTTAAAATTGTGCCGATGAAAATGAGTAATGGAGCTATCTCCAAACAAAGGGGTCTTATAAGACAAAATCAAAATAACCAATCACAGCGGTGAAAAATATTTTTTACTAGAATATATAAAATTCATCAATAAATTTAAAAACTTTAGAAACATCTCAGTTGCTTAAAAATTGTAATCTGTAACTAGTGCAAATTAATTAAAAAATCAGAGCAACTGAATGCAATATATTGCCTACTCATACCATACCAAAACAAATGTACACCACACTATAAACTAGGACCCACAAAAGATGAGGGACATTGAATATTTCGTAGCGAGATGGTTCAAATTTTGATAGAAAGTAATAATTAGTGTTCATAAGTCCCACACAAGATTTGAAACAACTTACAACCAGAGAGGAAGTAAACATTTGGAATGACATCTGAATAATATTTAAATTTGATGAAAGGTAAGATAAATTAAGAGCTAGAAAGTTCTATCAGAAAACTCTCATATTTTGTGGAAAATTGTCAAAAAAATTATATGTGATATTATAGAAAAAAACTTCTTAAGTCTAGTGAGTTGTGGAAAATTGATACAACACAAATTAATAAAGAAAAGTCTGGCCACTATTGTGTAGAAAAATAATAGAAGAAATTGTGACAAAATTCTTTACATTACAAAAAATTTTGAGGCAAAGTCATAGAAGAAAAAAATTAATTGAAAGAAATAACTTTATTAACATGATTATCTGTTGGAGTCAAAATATACTATTAAATGAATGAAAATTGATGTGACCAGCTTTGGAAATTATTAAATCGTCACTTGTTTATTGCCTTTACTAAACACTATTCTTTGACCTATTGACCAAGATGCTCTTAAGAACAGCACACCCATGGAAGAAGTCTGATGCAGGAGCATCTTGCATGGGAAAATTATTGAAAAAAAAAATTGCAAAAAAATAAATCTGGAGGAGAGAGAAAGTGACAAAAATTAGAGGAGAAATAATAAAAAAATAAAAAAGGGGAAAAAGGAGAAAAGAGAGAAAAAGAGGATTTCTATTTTCGAGGTACATAGGTTGCATAATGGAAAAAATAAAAAATAAATGGTTTTAATTCCATTTATCAAGGTGTGGGTAGAATTCTAGAAAGTTATGAATATTATAGAAAGTTGTGGATATTGTAGAAGGTTATGGAAGTTGTAGAAGGTTGTGGAGGAATTCTAGAAGGTTGTGGATAAGCCATGCATGGGGTGGTAAGTGCCTATTTAAACAAGGCATATGAGCATTTCAAATCAAGCTTGTAGAAGCTTGAGAAGTGGAAGCTCGAGGAGTAGAAGCTCGAGGAGTAGAAGCTCAAGGAGAAGCTTGAGAAGGAGTAGCTTGGGAAGTAGAAGCTTTGGAAGGAAAGCTTGGAAAGGTAAGAGTTGTGGAAGCTTGGGAAGCTTGGAAAGCTTCAAGGTGTGAAAGAGAAGGAGAAAGTGAAGAGTGAGTTTTCCTGAGTTAGTGGACAGAGCACCGAAAGTGAGGCAGTTTATAGCAGGATTATGGTGGAGTTGTGAGTGTAGATAGAGCGCTGAATGTGAGGCAGTTTACACTTGGATCTTGGATAAAGTTGGAGAAGAGCTAGTAACTATGGTTTAGAAACAAGGAGATTTCTTGGTGGCTTGTGATCACAAGTTGAGATCTTGGAGGTTTCTACTAGAATGTGGATCTAGACTAGCTTGGGTTTGGATTAGATCTTGAGAGATCTTGCAGACATGTTATTGTAATTGCTATTGGATTTTCAAGTATAATAAATTTTTTTGAAACATTTTGTCATCTCATTGCATTCTTGGTTGTGAGTTGGTAAGGGTGGTGTGGCCCTTTGTCAGTGGTATCAGAGCATACCTTCATCAAGTGGTATCAAAGCAGGAGTTCCTGAGAGTACAAACAAATTGTCGAAGTGTGAGGCAGTTTGTACTAGGACTTTGGTTGGGCGAAGTTTATCAGAGAAGGAGTTCCTAGGTGTACAAGCAGATCGCCGAAGTGTGAGGTAGTTTGTGCCAGGACCTTGGTTGGGTGAATTTTATTAGAGTGGGAGTTCCTGAGCATGTAAACAGATCATCGAAGCTGAGGCAGTTTGCACTAGGACCTTGGGAGGACATGCAGATTGATTGATGGATGTGGAGATGGAAGACTGAACTTGTTGAGGCATGATTGTGGAGATATGGTGGATTGCAAATCCATTGTCTTAGACTTGTGATGTGGTTCCTGATTGTTCATGCAAGGTGGTAGGTTGCAATCTGACTTGCAAACAGTTTGGTTGTCACAAGGAGCGTGGGAAGGATTTGTTGCAGAGGGTTTACGAAGATCTTGGGAGATGGCTCCAAGAGGATTGGACCATAAGATGATTGTGAAAATTCATGATATAGTGGAGAGAATTTTTTCTAAGATGTTTTCTCAGTTAGATGATAGATTGGCTAATCAAGTTAAGGAGGTTCATGAGAGAAGAAGGCATCACAAGGTTGAGGTGGAAGAGGTTGGTTTTGTTGATCAATTTGTGGAGTCTAATGCAGAACCTGTAGAGAAAATAGAGGTTGTTGCTGAGGATATTCCTAACCTAGCTGATGTTGGGATGGAGGTTGATTTTTATGATCAGTTGGTTGAGTCTGCCATGGAGACTACAGAGCATTTGGTCATGGATGATCTAGTTGTTGTTGGTGGTGACTTGTATCTTACAGAACATCTTGTTGTGAGCAATGAGGTTGCTAGTGTTGAGAGTTTGGCATGTGTTGATGGAGATCTAGATGTTGGTGCTAATATGGAGTTTTTTGATGCTAGTGTGGATTCACTAATTGCTGATGAGAATGATGTTTTGTTGATTAAGCATTATGTTCAGTTTGTTCCTAGGAATGAGCATGCTGATTGGATGGTTGAGATGCTGGTGTTTGATAGAGTAATGTAGATGTGGAAGATTTGCATGGTGGTTTTTTTGTCCCTATTGAGGTGGAAACCTTTGGTGAAGATGAAGATGGTTTTAGACCTTTCTTTTTGGCATCAAAGTGTGGGACACACTTTTCTATCTATTGGGGGAGTTTGATGTAGGAGCATCTTGCATGAAAAAATTATTGACAAAAAAAAATTGGAGAGAGAAAGTGACGAAAATTAGAGGAGAAATAATAAAAAAATAAAAAAGGGGAAAAGGGAGAAAAGAGAGAAAAAGAGGATTTCTATTTTTGAGGTGCATAGGTGGCATATTAGAAAAAATAAAAAATAAATGGTTGTCATTCCATTTATCGAGGTGTGTGGGTAGAATTCTAGAAAGTTATGAATATTGTCGAAAGTTATGGATATTGTAGAAGGTTATGGAAGTTGTAGAAGGTTGTGGAGGAATTCTAGAAGGTTGTGGATAAGCCATGCATGGGGTAGTAAGTTCCTATTTAAGCAAGGCATATGAGCATTTCAAATCAAGCTTGTAGAAGCTTGAGATGTGGAAGCTCGAGGAGTAGAAGCTCAAGGAGAAGCTTGAGAAAGAGTAGCTTGAGAAGTAGAAGCTTTGGAAGGAAAGCTTGGAAAGGTGAAAGTTGTTGAAGCTTGGGAAGCTTGGAAAGCTTCAAGGTGTGAAAGAGAAGGAGAAAGTGAAGAGTGATTTTTTTTGAGTTAGTGGACAGAGTGCCAAAAGTGAGGCAGTTTACACCAGGATTATGGTGGAGTTGTGAGTGTAGATAGAGCGCTGAATGTGACGCAGTTTACACTTGGATGTTGGATAAAGTTGGAGAAGAGCTAGTAATTGTGGTTTAGAAACAAGGAGATTGCTTGGTGGCTTGTGAGCACAAGTTGAGATCTTGGAGGTTTCTACTAGAATGTGGATCTAGACTAGCTTGGCTTTGGATTAGATCTTGAGAGATCTTGCAGACATGTTATTGTAATTGCTATTGGATTTTCAAGTATAATAAAGTTGTTTGAAACATTTTGTCATCTCATTGCATTCTTGGTTGTGAGTTGGTAAGGGTGGTGTGGCCCTTTGTCAGTGGTATCAGAGCTTACCTTCATCAAAGTCTCCTAATTATCACATGTCCAAATGGCCATCTCTTTGTGCTGCAATCTCATATTGAATGATATAAATTTCCATCATTTTGATACATAAATTTGTCTACATATACCTATGTTTGAGTATGATGAGTTCTTGGTTGATCTAAAGACATTTTGTACTAGGTGGCTGAAAATATCATCACACATATTTTTGGGGAGGACCTAAAGTTTGCAATAGAAAACTCATACTTTTATGAAGAAAAGAAAGATTTGAAAATTAAAAAATTATTGTATTTAGAAATTAAAAGAATGTTGGTAAATATATGATGTAACGTCAAATGAGAAGATGAATGTTCAAGCCTAAATTCGTAATGAATGAAATTTAACATCTAAATTGTTAGTGGTAAATAAATAAAATAAGACATCTTTGGTTTGGTTTATATTAGTCTAATAAAATGCATATACACAAATCCAACTAGTCAAGACTTAATTACAATTTTATGATGTTAAAAGAGTTATAAATATTAAAAATGTAAATAAATTTTCTCTTACATATAAAATCATAATCTCTGCCATGGAGTTAAAAGGTATGCCATTTTAATTTGCTTATGGATGATGAATTTTTCTTCTTTGAGATTTTGAAACTCAAAATTTTAAACTTTTTTATTCTGACGTGAAGTGTAATATGGCTAAATTTAAATCCCAATACTACCATCGTGACTGTAAATAATTCACTCCAATTAAATGTCTATGTTAGTAAGCTTCTATTTCAAAAAGATAACTTAACCCATTATCCTTTGACTATTTCCATCACTTATTCATTCTTGTTGATGATACATTTTGACTATTTCCATCACTTATTATCTCTTTTTGATGATACAATTCATTTTTGTAGGCATTTAGTTTCAAAAGCTAAAATCATCAATAAAGTTTTTGATGACTGTTACAATTTTCTTTACAACAAGTGATTCAATAGTTGGATGGTTTACAATTACTAAGAGTTGGATAGTTATCAAGCACAACCATAAGATTAACACAATGTAATACTTTGTGTATAATTGTATCGTGTATCCTCATACTTTAAACTCATTTGACTGCAATTTTCATCAAAACTTATTGACAAAAAATGTATTGTTGAATGCTTTTCAAAAAAATAAAAATTTTGCCCAACATTTGTCAAAACTTGGATGATTGGTATTTTTCTTCAAAAGTTAGATGAACCAATTTTTCAAAATTTTGATAATCTATATTTTCTTTGAAATTTCTACAAACATGTTTGTTAGAATTTTGATAATTCACATTTTTGTTAGAATTCTAATGAACTTTAAAAAATGTTTGCAGAGTCATACTATAGGGACCTTATCCAATATAACTATATCTAATTGAGTTTATTAAAGTCTTAAACTTTTATTCTCCATTTAATTTTGATCTATCAATTCAATCACATGAAGGATAACAACCACATTTGAAACAATAAAAATGTCTCTCCTCTATTTCTATTTCTTTAACAAAAAAACCCTTTTTCTTTTAACAAAAACCCCATTTTCTTTTTACAGATGGACATATTATATTCATTTGCACATATAATGTCAAATCGCACTCGACCCCATATTAATATATAGACTTATAAATAAGAAAAAAATACCACTAAAGATAGGTATTGCCATTGAGGATGATAGGTTCAAATGATAGTAAACAAACATCTTGTAAGAAAAAACTCCAGCCATCATACTTGCAACCAAAAACATAACATGAAAATCCTTAATCTATTTTCATAAAACATCCACAAGAAATGAGAATAGAGAGGAAGATTTACTACAAAAAAACTTCAAGAATTGATCAAAAAAAAGAAGCACAAAGAGAAGCATCTCTCTTGGCATGAGGGGAGACCATTGAAGAGCCAACACTTATTCTAGAGTGAAGGTGCCAAACATATGAGAAGTAGTAAAGGTGACAAAATCAAGTTAAAAGCAATTAGCATTCCTGCTAGGGATATACATGTAAAATAATTCTAGCCATTACTCATGGGGAAGTGTCTAGTCCAAAAATTCATTCAAAAAATACTTTATTATATTTCTTTTTTAGACTCATGTCTTATGAGAGGGGTCTTCCTTAAAAATAGTGTTGGAGCTACTTGATCATTTTTAGGTATATTTTAAAATTGGCGATCCTATGAATTTTATTCTTAACTTTAGTTCAAATGTTTAGGCCCAAAATTTAAGAAGCTCTCA
The DNA here is from genome assembly GCA_028749045.1 of Cupressus sempervirens. Taxonomy (NCBI): domain Eukaryota; kingdom Viridiplantae; phylum Streptophyta; class Pinopsida; order Cupressales; family Cupressaceae; genus Cupressus; species Cupressus sempervirens. Next base: position 282,086,173 of record CM053793.1, on the reverse strand, counting down.
TTTTCTAAAATTTATATACCTGTGATTTTTTTTGGTTAAAATAATTAATTTCAAGAAAATCTGACATGTGATAGAAAATTATTCTTAGCTAGTGGAGACAATTTCGAACCCCACCCAATTTTTGCCTACTCAAATTTTATGATCTAATAAATAGTGTTTATTTTCTAAAAAGAGATTCCAATTAATTGTGTAGCCTTAAATAATAATTCTCATGGAACCTCTAGCTCCACAAAAATAGAGCTTAAACCCCTCTCATGGGATCCCTACCTTATTATTAGACAATTTTATTTTATTTTTTAAAAGAAAAAATATTTAAACCCCAAACAAAATTTTAAATTTCCAATAAAAAAAGAGAAATATTCTTAAAAAATTCAAAATAAAAATTAAACAACTATTACATTACAAATCATGTTTAATTTTTGGCAACCCATATTTTTCCATGCAAATTAATAACTAGCTTATTTCTGTGTATGTGTGTGCGCGCGCGCATGTGTGTGTGTGCGTGTGTGTGCTTGTGCACATGTGTGTGTGACACCTATTTTCATTAAATCCTAAGATCTTTTTTGTTTGGGTTATGATTATGTACAAAGCTATGTCACCTTTCAGATTGACTTATCAAAATGACTAAATTTGAGTATTTCTATCTAAAAATCTTTTTTTTTTTTAAACATATGATTTTGACAAATTTACTCTAGGTGAGTTATATCTGGTCTCACACATTTCCAATTGGAAATGTCTATTAAATGCATGTTTTATACTAGTTTGTATCTAATTACTAAAGAAATAAAATTATTTCAAAAAATAGACGTTTCAATAACTCTATTCAAAGTCAAGAATATTCTCATATAGAGTTTATTGTGTTTTAATTAGATATAGTATATAGTAATTAAAAAATTCTACAAGTACTTATTTTAACACTCAAGAAGATGTCAATTTCAGGAGAGAAAGAAAATATTAAATCATATCAAAAAAATTTAAAAATCATATGACATTCTAGAGGAGAGAGTCCTTTTCTAAAATCTATAATTATTATTTTGGTTAGAATAGATTTATTTTTAAAAATGTGGTGGGAGATGAAAACTATCAATTTCACGTGAGTTGAAATTTGAATCGTTATAAAAGAGAAAATATAAGTCTAAACACATTTTTTTATTTTTGATTGTTCTAGTTATATATGTTATCCATAACATAAGTTGAGATCAAAGCAAAATGAGTTTATTTCCATATAGTTTTGTGGTGGGAACTAGTACCCTTATTTTTAGCAACTAAAAATTTGTCTTTAAAAATAAGGAAAATATATCAATTCTTATTCGAAATAATTATTAAAAATTATAATCCTAAACTTCATCCATTTTTTCACATTTCATTAGTTTACTTTATTTTAAAATTATAAATAATAATGCCAGTTTTATGTCATTAAAGGTGAACAATTATACTTTTGTTAGCCTTTTCCTTTGTAAAAGGGTGAGTTATGTTTGTTCTTTTACCTTACATGAAAATAGGTGCCTAGAGAAGGATTACTCTTGACACACACACACACACACACATGAAATGGCCACTACAAATGATGGAAGACATTTTAAATAAATCTTGATGATAATAATTCTAATGCTCTACCAAGGGATCCAAAAGAATTAACCTAAATTTTTACTAAGTTTTCCAAAAAAAAAAAAATTTAATCATGAAATATAAACCATTTATATCAAACACATAGTAGCGGAAGCAATAACATGCAATCGACTAACAGGTTACATTCCTTAAGGATCCCAAGACATTGAGTCACATTTAATCTAACTAATGCTAAGTCTAACAAGTACCACATCCACATGAAAGAATACTGAAAAGTCCAAAGTCCATTTTATACTTGTTTTTTTTTGAATGCCTCTTGGCAATTAAATTTGGAATGCTCAATCATCCACTGTACATGTCAAAGGGTATCAAAAGCTTAGAAAAATATACATATGTAAAAATAAAGATACATTATCCACATCAAATCCATGATATAAGTTCAATAAAGTAAATGAAACCAATAACATACATGATACATCCATCAATAAAGATATAACAACCATCATAAAAGATAACCATCCATCATAAAACACATCTAACTAAGTGCATGGTTCCTCCCAACCGTCAATAGAATCATTAGACCATCATGGGCCCTAGCCATCCCTTGTGTGTAACATCTCAAACCACTGAAGAGATCATCAGTACTATCGAAATATGGATGTCACTCCTAAAACATGCTACAAATTATGTAGAAAGAAATCTAACATACTAGAATAAAGCATAAGATGACCCTACAAAGAAGATAACATCATCTATCACATGCTAATCATCAATATAAAGAAACATACTAGTAAATAATATCCTTCATAAGATCCAAGAACTGAATGAAAATAAATACCAACAAAGAATGCTCCATTCATGATGACTATGGATGGATCTCAAAGATAAGGGTGAAAATGCACTACCACCCGACTGTGTGGAACCTAAATGGCCCACTCCCATTGCACTAAGGAGATAGTCTCATGTCCCAAATAGGATATCAAATCACACAACACAAAAAATCTCTAAGTCTAGAAATCTTAAAAGTACACTAACTCAAGGTTCTAACACAGAACAACATCTAATTCTTAGAGGCACACAAAGACACATAGGAAACCTACTATGTAAGCAGGAAAGTATCATCACATGAATAACTCTAGAGTTACCCTGGTAGTCTCTCAATAGAACCTGACACCCTAGTGATCCCTATGCGGCCACTATTATCCTCTCATATTGATGAGGCATACTACAGAATGCAAGGTTGCAACCAAGCATTCTCTCTACTCCCATTCTAGTCTATACTAGCACTCAAGGCATGGGTGAGAACATACAACTATCTTATTAGGTTCATTTTAATCCCCATTTAATGTAATGTTATCACTTATTAAAACAACTTACAATGAGTTACCCTGGCAACTACTTAGGGCCTCGGCCCCCATTGCAAGCCACTTCTTGACACTACAAGTAGATAACCTACCCTAGGCTCATGAAATCACAAATCAAAAAATCACCTCAGTCCTATACAAGTGATTGGAAAGCATCATAAACATAATTAAAATAATCACATCAATTCTCCACAAGCCATTGAAAAGCATCCAATGATAATCATAATAACCATTAACTTTTAATAAAATCATTGCATTATTTTACTAAAATCAATGTTACTAATAATTCAATGAAACTCCCTTAATTCCAAAAGCACCTCCCATTATTCAAATCATAAGAATAATACTTATCAACTTTAAAATAATTAGTTTACAATTTCCTTAAAACACTTCAAGGACAATCATTTATTTAAAATAATCTTCATTGATTTTAAGTAAAATCAATCTCATTAATAATTCAATTATTTAATTCCACTAAACATTTATTAATATCTCTTCTCTTTTAATTTGCCCTCATTTAAAAATCCATTTACTAAAATTGACTAATAATTAATTAGACTCCTACTATCAACTAGTCTTAATTAAATTTAATTTAATTAGATTAGTTAATAAATCATATAAAAATAATGCATAATAATAAGATTCTATTTTAATTCGAACCCAAACCCAAAACAATTTCCAAATCTTGACTCTACTAAGGGAAGATTGCAATAATATTTTTAATTCCCATAACTAGATGAAACAATAGACATGCCCAAATTCCAAATTACAAAATTGAAGATTCATTCATAGAGAATTATTCAAACACCCATAACAGACACGATGAAGACAGGAAGAGAAAGAGGGTAATAGAATATGTAAAATAATCACGAATGCCTACCTAAACACTGATGCTAATTCACTACGCCTCAAAAAATTCTAGAGAAGCTCCTTCTCTTAGAACCTTATCCTTTCTAAAAATTCTTTCCTTCTCCAATATTTGCAATTCCTCCAAGAACCAAAACTCCCCCAAGTGACTAGGAGTGCTTTGTAGAAGCATATGAGCTTGTCCATACACGCTAGGAGAGCCTATATATAAAGGCCTCTAAGGTGCATCTAGAATGTGTCTAGAAAGAACTAAGAGATAACCATGACAACTAAGCACATATCTTCCACAATAAGAAGATAAACATGATGAGGTGTCCAAAATGTTGTAGACACCATGTGCTCAAATAATGTGCTAACTCCTAAGTGTAAAAAACATGTGCATAATTAGAGTGAAAACTCCTATGTTGTCAACATGACAACTCACAAGAGTTCACATACTCCTGTGTGAATAAGTATTAAAATAATGCACATTACTTAATTAATTAAATTTCTTTATTTAATATTCACTTGACTCCTTTTTAAATTAATTTATTAATTTTAAATCTCATGCACTCACTTTATTAAATCCACTTGTTTTATCTTAATATATTTTAATCACATGCACCCATCATGCGATCTAGAATCTTTTAATAATTTTAATATCTTTCCCACTTTTAAATTTATTTTAAAAACTTAATTGATAAAATATTTATTAACTTAAATAATAATATTATTTAGCATTTACTTAAAAATGAATTCTAAATATCTTATTATTAAATTAAATAAATATTATCACATTCCAAATTTAAACTTATAATTTTAATCTTCAAATTTAATTCTTTTTTTATTTAATTAATTTCCCAATTAATTAAATTAAATTAAATATTAACATATCATAATAATAATTTTCCATTAAATTAAATGATTAATTAAATATTTTAATTAAACATAATTAATAGGAAATACACCAAAGACTCATAAAGTAAAATACAAAAACCCATCAAAGCAAAACACATACAAAATCAAACCAAAAAGGGTTAATATCATGAATTACGTCATCCGACACATTGGGAGGGTACTCGACTCAGATACATGTCTTGATTTTGAATTGGGACAAATGGCTTAAAGGATTGGGATTTGGACTTGAGAACTTATCTCCCCTCTCTTACCATTGAGATAATGTGATAGGGTACGCAATTCAAAGAAGTTGATACCAGTACTTGCAACCTGCATAAAATCCATGCATGTACATACACAATATATATACTAAGCTAAATAGGAAATGGTAGGAAGTGGTGCATCGTGTAGATCCTGACTAGTAGGTGACTACGACTCCCTTCCTTAACCACATTAGAAATGTCATACATAAAGAAAACAAACACGCACACAATAAACATGCAAGTATAGGATAAGTATCTATAAGAAAACACATATGATAATAAATCATTTAACTAATCATCATCAATAATTTAAAACACTGTAATAATCATCATACATACATGAAATATAAAGTACCAAGTAATCTCATCATGTAATATAAACTGAATGTAAAAGCAATATCTGATAATCTCAAAATAATGTTACTAATAATCATCAACATAAAACTAGCCCTAAAAGAGTTCGACAACTATAGAAAAATGCAAACTAGGGCAGGCACTACATCCATCCCCCCTAGAATTAGGCTTACTCCTAGAAGCCTACATGAATGATAATACTAAAGAACTCACTGTGCAGGTCCCATTGAACCCTTTTCCTCTATAGGAGGATATGATTCCACTGAGGATACTATAAAACACTTAGAGAAATATGACTATAGTTTAATAGTAAACTAAAAACCACATTGATCCAACATTCATTCTTATAAAAAATGCTAAAAAAGATTCCCTAAACACTCCAAACAAAGGATCAACATAATGCTGACAAAGATGATGAAAGGCATACTACCTTAAATCATAGATGAAAGATACATGTTTTGAAAACATAATAAGTTTAAATTTTTAGTTTTGCCCATGTTTAGGTTTCAATATAATTTCAAGTTTGAAACCTAAGTGTTTAAGCATGAGAAATATGAAAGTAATAGTTTAGGTCTTATTTCAACTCACCTAGTTTCAAGTTTCAGTTTGAAAGAGATACACATGATAGTTCAAAGTTTTTATTTTGTTCAACTAGTTAACACTAGTGGCATTTGAATATACCCAGAGCTCCCAATATAGAAACTCAGGCTCTGGTACCAGATGTAACACCCTGTCAAGGGATCCAAAAGAATTAACCTAAATTTTTACTAAGTTTGCCAAAAAAAAATTTTTTAAATCATGAGAGATAAATCATTCATATCAAACACATAGTAGTGGAAGCAATAACATGCAATCAACTAAAGCATACATAATAGGTTACATTCCTTAAGGATCCCAAGATGTTGAGTCACATTTAATCTAACTAATACTAAGTCTAACAACTACCACATCCATATGAAAGAATAACGAAAATTCCAAAGTCTATTTTATAATTTCTTTTCCAAATGCCTCTTGGAAATTAAATTTGGAATGCTCAATCATCCACTGTACATGTCACAGTGTATGAAATTTTTTTAAAAATATACATATGTAAAAATAAAGATAAATTATCCACATCAAATCCATGATATAAGTGCAATAAAGTGAATGAAACCAATAACATACATGATATATCTATCCATCAATAAAGATATAACAACCATCATAAAAGATAACCATCCATCATAAAACACATCTAACTAAGTGTGTGGTTCCTCTCAACTATCAATGGCATCATTAGACCATCGTGGGTCCTAGCCATCCCCCATGCGTAACATCCCAAACCACCAAAGAGATCATCAGTACTATCAAAATAGGGATGTCACTCCTAAAACATGCTACAACTAATGTAAAAAGAAATCTAACATACTAGAATAAAGCATAATATGATCCTACAAAGTAGATAACATCATCTATTACATGCTAATCATCAATATAAAGAAACATTCCAGTAAATAACATCCATCATAAGATCCAAGAACTAAATGAAGATAAATACCAACAAAGAATGCTCCAGTCACAATGAGTATGGATGGATCTCAAAGGTAAGAGTGAAAGAGCACTACCACCCAATCGCGTGGAACCTAAATTCCCACTCCTACTATGCTAAGGAGATAGTCTCAAGTGCCAAACATGATATTAAATCACACAACAAAAAAAATCTCTTAAGTCCAAAAATCCTAAAAGTACACTAACTCAAGGTTCTAACATAGAATGACATGTAATTCCCAGAGGCACACAAAGACATGTAGGAAACCTACTATGTAAGAAAGAAATTGTCATTGCATGAATCATGCTAGAGTTAACCTAGTAGTCTCTCAATAGTCCCTGGCCCCCTAGTGATCCCTATGTAGCTACTAGTATCCTCTCCTACTAACGAGGCATACTACGAAATGCAAGGTTGCAACCAGGTGTTCTCTCTACTCCCATCCTAGTCTGTACTAGCACTCGAGGCATGGGCGAGAACAGACAATTATCTTATTAGGTTCATTTTAATCCCCATTTAGTGTAATGTTTTCACGTATTTAACCAACTTACAATGAGTTACCCTTGCAGCCACTTAAGGCCCTAGCCCCCATTGCAAGCCACTTCCTGACACTACAAGTGGATAACCTACCCTAGGCTCATGAAATCACAAATCACAAAATCACCTCAATCCTATACAAGAAACTGGAAAGCATCATAAAGGTAATAAAAATAATCACATCATTTCTCCATGAGCAATTGATAAGAATCCAATGATAATCATAATATCCATCGGTTCTCAATGAGCAACTGGAAAGTATCTCAAAGTAATACTAATTGAAGACTTCAAAATGTTCAACTTAAAACATATCAAGACATGACATCATCAAGATCAAAACAAACACTTTAGTCCCATCAAGGCGACTGGAAAGTAACTCAAGTATAACTAATCAATGACTCAAAAATGGTTAAGTCAAGAATCTCAAATACATACACCTCAGCTTCACACAAGAAGATTGGAAAGCGATAACAATTAGTAAATACAATTGTCTCATAGAGGATACCATCACATTACCATGGTTGGGTTTAAAAAGATCGAGATCAAATAACATGAACATGCCATCACATTCACATAACTCCCAAGCCTCTGGTAGATGTCCTAACTGGTCAACACTCTAGAACCACCCAAACCCCAAACATGGATAGCATAAAGAACAAGATACAAACACATATTTTAGTTTTCTTTCAGAATCACATGGTTAAACCAAATATTAGGTTTTAGTTTTTGTTTCAAGTATACTTCAAGTGTATTAGATTCTTCATTTAATCTCCAAGTCAACCCATTTATCTTTTCGAATAAAACATAGAATTATTCCTCCATTATTCTAAAACATTTTTCTAAAATAATCAAAAGATAATTATTTACTTATTTAAATCATTAAACTAATTCCCATTGACTTTTAATAAGATCATTGCATTATTTTACTAAAATCAATGTTACTAACAATTAAATGAAACTCGCTTAATTCCAAAAGCACCTCCCATTATTCAAATCATAAAAATAATACTTATCAACTTTCAAATAATTAGTTTACAATTTCCTTAAAACACTTCAGCAGCAATCATTTATTTAAAATAATTTTCATTGATTTTAAGTAAAATCAATCTCATTAATAATTCAATTATTTAATTCCATTAAACACTTATTAATATCTCTTTTCTTTTAATTTGCCCTCATTTAAAGATCCATTTACTAAAATTGAGTAATAATTGATTAGACTCCTTGTACTATTAACTAATCTTAATTAAATTAAATTTGATTAGATTAGTTAATAAATCATATAAAACTAATGCATAATAATAATATTCTATTTTAATTCCAAATCTTGACTCTACTAAGGGAAGATTACAATAATATTTTTAATTCCCATAACTGGATGAAACAATATACATGCTCGAATTCCAAATTACAAAATTGAAGATTCATTCATAGAGAATTATTTAGATACACATAATAGACATGATGAAGACAGGAAGAGAAAGAGTGTAATAAAATATGTGAAATAATCGCGAGTTTTACCTGGACATTGATGCTAATTCGCTATGCCTCAAAAAATTGTAGAGAAGCTCCTCTTCTTAGAACCTTCTCATTTCTAAAAATTTATTCCTTCTCCAACATTCACAATTCCTCCAAGAACCAACCCCCCCCCCCCAAGTAACTAGGAGTGCTTGGAGAAGCATATGAGCTTGTCCATAAACACTAGGAGAGCTTGTATATAAAGGCCTCTAAGATGCATCTAGAATGTGTCTAGAAAGATCTAAGAGATAAGCATGACAACTAAGCACATATCTTCCACAATAAGAAGATAAACATGATGAGGTTTCCAAAATGTTGTAGACACCATGTGCTCAAATAATGTGCTAACTCCTAAGTGCAGACAACACGTGCATAATTAGAGTGAAAACTCATGTGTTGTCAACATGACAACTCGCAAGAGTTCACATACTCCTATGTGAATAACTATTAACATAATGCACATTACTTAATTAATTAAATTTATTTATCTAATATTCACTTGACTCCTTTTTAAATTAATTTATTAATTTAAATCTCATGCACTCACTTTATTAAATCCACTTGTTTTATCTTAATATATTTTAGTCACATGCATGCATCAGGCGATCTAGAATCTTTTAATAATTTTAATATATTTTCCACTTTTAAATTTACTTTCAAAACTTAATTGATAAAATATTTATTAACATAAATAATAAAAATATTTAGCATTACTTAAAAATGAAATGTAAATATATTATTATTAAATTAAATAAATATTATCACATTCTAAATTTAAACTTATAATTTTAATCTTTAAATTTAATTTTTATTTATTTAATTAATTAAATATTAAAATATCATACTAATAATTTTCCATTAAATTAAATCATTAATTAAATATTTTAATTAGACTTAATTAATAGAAAATACACCAAAGACTCATAAATTAAAATATAAAAACCCATCAAAGCAAAACACATACAAAATCAAACCAAAAAGGATTAATATCACAAATTATGTCTTCCGATGCATTCAAAGGGTACTCAACTTAGATACATGTCCTGATTTTCAATTGAGACAAATGACTTAAAGGGTTGGGATTTAGACTTGAGAACTTATCTCCCCTTTCTTACCATTGAGATAATGTGATAGGGTAGGCTCATCCTAGCAATCCAAGAAAGTTGATATCCAATACCTGCAACCTGTGTAAAATCCATGCATGTACATACACAATGTATATACTAAGCTAAAGAAGCAATGGCAGGAAGTGGTGCATCATGTAGATCCTGACTAGTAGGCGACTATGACTCCCTTCCTTAACCACATCAGAAATGCCATACTTAAAGAAAAAAATATGCACACCATACACATGCAAGTACGGGTTACGTATCCACAAGAAAATACATATGATAATAAATCAATTAACTAATCATCATCAATAATTGAAAATATTGTAATAATCATCATACTTACATGAAATATAAAGTACCAAGTAATCTTGTCATGTAATAAACTGAATGTAAAAACAATATCTGATAATCTCAAAATAATATTACTAATAATCATCAACATAAAACTAGCCCTGAAAGAGTTCAGGAACAATATAAAAATGCAAACTAAGGCAGGTACTATATCCACGCCCAACCACCCACTCCCCCACCCACACCCCCCCCCAACTAACCTCTCTTAATGTATTGAGATCAGGTTCAAAGTGGTTTCATGTTATGATTCATATGTGATTTGATTAAGGGCAGTGTTTGAGGCTAGGGCTAGTGACTAGGCGTAGGATTTATAGTGCACTTAATAATTTTTGCTATGTTTAAGGTTAAGAAAATTATTATGACTAATGTTAGCATAAGGGATTATACCATGGTTAACATTATTTTTAGTGTTAGGATTTTGATTAAGGATTTATGGTATAGTGTTATCATTATCTTTAGGGTTTACATTATCATTAGTATAATGGCTTGAGAAATATATCACTAGGTTTAAGGTTTGAGGTTAGGATAAGAGTTAAGTTTGAATAATATGATTCTATTAATGATTATGTTTAGGTTTAGATTCTACATCACAATTAGTATTTTTCTTAGAGTTCTAGAATCATATTATTAAAACTTAACTCTTATCCTAACCCCAAACCTTAAACCTAGTGATATATTTCTCAAGCCATATTATTATCATTATTAATATTATTATTAAAATTTAAGTGTGGGCAACCAAAATTCATTATTATTATTGACTATTATTATTATATATAGTAACATTATATGATTATTATTATTAAATATAATATAGTCGAATGTGTCAAAAGGGATCATAGGTTATCCTACGACCCCTTTTGACCCATCTGATCAAATCAAATAGGTCCCTAGGGGTCCTAGGACTCGTAGGGACATATGTTGTCATGAAATGTGTTGAAAGGGGTTATAGGTTATCCTATGACCCCTTTTAACCCATTCAATCAAACAAAATAGGTCCCTAGGGGTCCTAGGACCCCTAGGGAGATATGTTGTCATGAAATGCATCAAAAGGGATCATAGGTTATCCTATGACACCTTTTAATCCATTCGATCAAACAAAATAAGTCCCTAGGGGTCCTAGGACCCCAATGGACATATGTTGTCATGAAATGCATCACTTTCGATCCATTCAATCAAACCAAATAGGTCCTTAGGGATCCTAGGACCCCTAGGGACATATGTTGTCATAAGATACATGTAAAGGGGTCATAGGTTATCCTATGACACCTTTCGACCCATTTGATCAAACCAAATTGGCCCCTAAGAGTCTTTGGAATCCTATGGCCATATGTTATCATAAAATGCATCGAAAGGGGTCATTGGTTATCTTATGACCCCTTTTGACCCATTCAATCAAACCAATTAGGTCCTTAGGGGTCCTAGGACCCCTAGGGACATATGTTGTCATGAAATGCATCAAAAGGGGTCATAAGTTATCCTATGACCCCTTTTGATCCATTTGATCAAAGCAAATAGGTCCCTAGGGATCCTAGGACCCAAGGGACATATGTTGTTATGCAATGCATCGAAAGGGGTAATAGGTTATCCTATGACCCCTTTCAGCCCATTCGAACAAACCAAAGAGGTCCCTAGGCATCCTAGGACCCCTAGGGACATATGTTGTCATGAAATGCATCTCACTATATATAACCCTTATGGGCTTAATAAATAATATATTTGTTCTAAACAAGATCATTCATTGCTCTATATTTTTAATTGTAACTTTTTCAATTATAGATGGATTACCTTAGCCTAAAACCCTATAATAATAATACATTAATATATTTAGATATTAATTATAATATATGACTATATATTAACTACTATAATAATCATAATATATAACTATTAAATAATAATTATAATATATGACTATATATTTAGTATAATAATAATATATATTACTATATTATATTTAGTAAAATACTAATATATAATAATATACAATTTTATTCACATTGCCTATGCTTGCCAAATTTTGACTTCCCTGCAAAATTTGGGTGACCATTTTAGGTATCCGATCTTCAATCAGATACCTGATATAGGATCATGTACCTAAAATAATCACATACATTTTCCAAAATATTGTTTATTATTGCAAACCCGAAAATCAAATTTTTTTAGGCCATTTCACAAGTTTAGAGAAAAATGATTTCTTGGGGCTCGTACGATAAAAAAAGTTGCTATAATATATGATTAGGTTTCTAATATTGTTGTCTGAATGGGGAGAAGTAGTTGTCAAAATTCTAAACACAAAAGAAAAGTATTAAATGAAGATATTGCAACATATAGGATAAAGGGATAAGGTAAATCACCAAAGGAAGAGACAAGGTATGTTAAATGTGAATCAAGTTGACGATGTATTGGCTGAGGGTGAACTCATAGATTCAAATAATGAATATGGATAGTTGGAGAATGAAAATGTACCGAATTATAATGATAATGATAGACATATGATTTGGTCAGATAATTGCACTGGTCAATTCAAGTATGCTCGCATGTTTTATTGGTTGTGTAGGATGCATGAAGAGAGGGTGGTGCCTCATATTTGCAGATTTTTTGAGTTCAACAATGGGAAAGGGGAACATGATGGAGCAAGGGCATGTGTGAAGAGAGCTCTAGTTAAGGAGCATTTAAAGAATTTAGGATCAGATCTTCTTGATGCTCATAGCATTGTTGATTGGTGTAGTTCAACATTATCATAGGAGGGGCTCTTGATTTAGTAGTAGGTAGGTTCTTTTGGTTGGTTGAGAAAGGGTCCATAGGTAATAGATCAAATTATGCTACTGTTAGAGACTCATCAAAAATGCATTCATTTGAGAGTTTTGATTTTAGTATATGGACCATTTGGACATGTCAACTATCTTTCTTTTGTCCTTATTTTTTTAAGTGTGATTGAGATCATTATGAGTCAAGAGAGTGGGTGGACACATGGGCTCAACATTATCTTTCTCCATTGTTTGTCATTCTCTCTTTTAGAAATGATGACATGGAAAGTTCACTTGAGCATAACCACCTATCAAATCTTCTTCAGCTAGGACATGTCTTTTCATTAGTTGCACCATAGGGGAATGATGAGAAAATAGATTATTGGTTAGCACATTATGTAAGAGGTAAAAAAATCTTGCACAACTAATCACTAATGATGATGATTCACATATCATACTGGTTTAGTTGTTATTGTTGGAACATGGTTGCAAACATACATGCTTATAAGAAATGGAATTCCTGCATTCGAAGACTATTAGAAGCACAAAACAATTCTCATATATTCACATCTTACTATAGCAACAAATGTGGAGTTTTTGAAGCATAAAGGAAGACCAAAAGTAAAAGAACTTTTTACTATTACTAATGCTGATCATGAAGCCCTATTGGAGACCCTAAAATAGAGAGAGGACCCTACATGAACACTCGACTGGGTATATTTACTTCTTATGTTGTTTTGTTCATAATGATTCAGTGAATTGATGATTATCTTGTTTAATATGATTATTTACTAATAGTTTTTATAATATTGGAATGTAGGTACATCATGAAGAGTAGCCATGCATGAAGATTAAAAACTAACCATAGAGCAGAATGAAGACAAATCTATTCTATTTTAGACACTATGATTTTTCACACTATAAATTTTCAAACTACAATTTTTGACACCATGATTTTTGATAGTTGTGTATTGATTCAATAATGATGAAACACTTGAGATATTGTAAATGTAAACTTGTTTATTTAATGTAAGAAACAAAGATGTTTTTACTTAATGTAATTTATGTAAAGGGACCTGAAAAATGATGATTTTAATACATACTGACACCAAACTTGCACTGTGTCCAATGCCAAAAACTTGAGGGAGGTAAGAAATAATATTCTTACTTAATAATAACCCTATTTATACCCTTGTTCCAGCCATGGAGAGTTCCATTGTTCGCAACCACCCGATACTAAAGAGTCTCTAATATGCTCTTAGTGTATTTTGAGGTTGATCTTTTGAGGGTTGTAACTTAGAGCTCATGGGGGAAATTTATGAAAAGTCAAATGCTACAAGATAGTCATGTTGAGGCCTACAATAAGTTATTTCATTTATGAGAGATCACATTCCATTTTAATTTGACACAATGATCTTGCTTGATGCCAACACTTGCGATATGCCTCAGTTCATAGGTGCATCACTGCATAACTTTGAAACCGTTGATCTTGGAATTGAATCATCAATCCAATTAGCTTTGGATGGATAGGTGAACTCTAGTGATACCCTTTTTTTGGCCATAGAGAGTCTCCAACATACACAACCACCCCATACCTAAGAGTCACCAAGGTGCTCTAAGTGTGTTTCAAGGTCTATCTTTCAATCGTCATAACTTAGAGCTCATGGGGGCTATCAGTGAAATGTAAAATGCTATAAGATGGTCATCTTAAGGCATACAATAATCTATCTCATTTCCAAGAGATCACATTCTATTTGGATTTGACACAATGATGTCACTCGATTCCAAAACTTGCAGTGTGCCTCAATTCATAGGTGCATCACTACATAACTATGAAACCACTGATCTTGGCATCAAATTACCAGTGCTATTAGCTCTAAATGGGTAGGTGGACCCTAGTAACACCCTTTTCTAGCCATGGAGAGCCTCAACATTCATGCCCACCCTATACCAAAGAGTCGCCAAGGTTTTGTATGTGCGTTTTGAGGTTGATCTTCCAACGGTCATAACTTGGAGCTCATGGGGGCTATTGGTGAAATGTTGAATACTATAGGAAGGTCATGTTGAGGCCTAATATAACCTATCTCATTTCTAAGAGATCACATTTTATTTGGATTTGGCACAACAATCTTGCTCGATGCCAAAACTCACAGTGTGCCTTAGTTCATAGGTGCATCACTGCATAACTTTGAAACCATTGATCTTGACATCAAATCATTAGCAAGATTATCTCTAGATGGGTGGTTGAACCCTAGTGATACCCTTTATCTAGTTGGAAAGAGCCTCCAACATTTGCAGCCACCCCATACTGAAGAGTTGCCAAGGTGCTCTAAGTGTGTTTTGAGGTCGATCTTTTGAGGGTCATAACTCAGAGTTCATAGAGACTATTAGTGAAATGTTGAATCCTACAAGATCATATCCTATTTAGATTTGGCACAATGATCTCTCTTAATTCCAAAACTCATAGTGTGCCTTAGTTCATAGGTGCATCACTTTGTAACTTTGAAACTATTGATCTTGACATTGAATTGTTAGTGCCATTAGCTCTAGATGGGTAGGTGAACCCTAGTGGCACCCTTGTTCTAGTTGCAAAGATCCTGCAACGTTCATGACCACCCCATACCAAAAAGTCCCCAAGGTGCTCTAAGTGTGTTTTGGGGTCGATCTTTTCAGGGTCATAACTCAAAGTTGTTGGCATTAAGTTATTATTTCCATTAGTGACAACACTTATCTACATCAGTATAGCCACTGAGCATCTCAGTGTCTACCAAGCATTCTAGTCTTAACCAAGCTTAGAAGTGTTTGTAGTTTACAACAAGCTTCACAGTTTACACCAACCTTTGTAGTTTACATTGAGCTTCACAGTGTTTATTGAGCATCTCAGTGTCTACCAAGTAGTCAGACTGTGTCATGGGAATTAAGCGTAAACTGAGCATGAAAGTTATAATGTTTATTGAGTAAAGCAAGGTAAACTCAGTGTACAGTATCTACCAAGTAACAATACATCTACTGAGTCACCAGTGGTTACCAAGTTTAGAACTATGTCGAGTGATTAGTATGGACCAAGCCTTCACTTCTACTGAGTGCATGATGATGTTGAGTAATGTAGTAGATGTCAAGTATCAGAAGGTCACCAAGTCAGTTTAGTAAACCTGAGTTATTTACTATTGGGCCAACTCAGTAATATTTTGTTCACTTTTATTTTAGCCAACCTTGCAGGTATAATCATTGGAATGATATATATGTAATCTATTATATCATTTACATTGAATGATAGAGAATATAAAGGAATAGACATGTAATGTTTTGAGAAGAGTGAATGTGAATCAGCAGCAGAGTAAAATACTCAGCAAGGTCAACAAGGAACAAAAAAGATTCATCAATCACAAGAGATGATCCGTACTTCAAGGATCTAATCAGCAATCAAGTTATAAATCAAATCTACAATTTCATCCTAACAGGTGAACCAGTCTCTAAATCCTTTAACAAGGTAGACTTAATAGTCTTTTGTAAATCTCTTAACCGAGTGCATACTTCATTATATGTTTGTAAATCCTCTAAGAAGGTGGACCTAGTAGTCCTTTGTGCTCCTAACAGGGAAGATCACTAGAAGTGGTCAATGTAAGCCTTAATAGACCAGCTTTATACTGTAGTATTGAATATTTGTGGGTATCATCCCCACCCTAGTTTTACTTTCTATTTGGAAGGTTTCTAGGTCACCAAAACACTATGTAGATGTGTTATGAATGTTTGATCTCTCATACATGTAGTAGATTAGATAAATGAATGGTGAATAGTATATATGGTTAAAGTGTTGAATTGCTTTAAAGTTTTTGAAGTTACTGGTTCACCCCTCCTCTCTCAGTAACCTGTCATATCTTGAATATTTCCAACAATTGGTATTAGAGATTTTGTGGTTCTGAAAATAAAGTTTGACAGCTTGAGAAAAGATCAAGGACAATGGAGATATTCAGACTTGACAAAGCTATTAAAAATGAAAAGCTTGATCTGGAAATGGCCATGGCTCAGCTTAAAGATGCAAAGGAGCATCTTTCCCAATCCTTAAAAAGAAGGAAGGAGCTTGCAAGAAAAATGAGTGACCATCAGTATGTTGAAGAAAAGATTGAAGACCTTTTACCATCAAGTAGTTCAGATGAAGCTAATGAGGCAATCAAGGAACTCCTAGCAAAGAATGGCTCTTTGCACAAAGAAGTAAAAAAGCTTAAAAGAGAACAAGAAATCCAATCAATCAGGCTATGTGAAGTTTTGGAATAGAGAAATAAAGCAAATGAAGACTTGGAGGCAAGAAATAACCAATCCAATCAGCATGAAGATCTTATAGGTCAACTATTTAATGCAAATGAAGAAATTATGAATCTGAGATCTAAAAATGAAAGCCTAAGGAATGCTTTAATCACTAAAAGACAAATCAATGAAAGCTTACAAAGTGACTTGAGATCTGAAAGAAAAATCAATGAAAAGATAATGAAATCTCAAGCAGAAATGAATCAATTAAATCAACAAAGTGAGCAGAATTTTCATAGACAAAAAGGTAAAGCTGGTCTTGGATATAAGGAAGAAGGTGAAACCTCCAAACAAAGTGCCCAAAGGAATCAAAGATCTACTTACAATCACTGTGGTAAGTTAGGTCATACATCAAACAAATTTTGGAGCAATGGAAAAGCAAAATTCAATGGAAAATGCTACAACTTCAATCAACATGGTCACAATGCTAATGAATGCAAGGAAAAACCAAAATTTGAAGGAAAATATCACAAACACAAGAAGCATGGTCACAAGGCATTCCAATGCAGATCAAAATCATTCAATCCAGCTGAACAACTTGTTAAGGTAGTCTTTGGATGGGATTACAATACCTGGTGCAGATCTCATTATTGTGGAGAATATGGACACATTGGCAAAGACTGCTCAAGACATCACTTGAGAAAAAGAGATACAATAGTAAGATGTTATACATGCACTGAACTCGGTCATATAGCCAAGAATTGCATGAATATAGGAAGAATTGAATATAAAAAGAAATCTAAAGCTGATAACATTCGAAAACAGATGAGACAACAGTGGATTCCTAAATCTACTGAGTAGAATAGTTCAAATAATGCCCATGTCACTCAAGAAATGGGTGTCTCCACCATTTCAAATTAGATTCATAAAGGAGGACCTTGAACTGTATCATCAAGCTATATTTGGAGTAGTTCCAAATGAAAGAAAGTTTGTTGGAGACCTTACCAAGCTAGGTCAGGACTAACATAAGTTTTATCACCGAGTTGCAAGTTTCTACCAAGCAAGTGAATGACACCTTGTCAAGCACTATTCCATCTCAGCTACTTTCATACCGAGCATTAATGAAAAAATTTGTGTCAAAAAGGCAGAATTTGATTTCATTCTTCACCACAATTACAGAGCTAAGAAATTTCCAAGTGCACTCAAGCAATTTGAAGTGATTCTCTAGCAAAGAATTTATCTTTTTTTACACCTACCAAACAATGATGGCATCCAAGAGTAGCAACAGAAGCAAGGCAAAGAGAGGTTCAGAGATGTTGGTAAAGGGTGTAGAATGGAAAGTGCCTAACTTCAAAATTGTTTCAACCATTGCAGAATCACTTGACCCTAATGGAGGTCAATCCCAAATTCCACCAAAGGTACTCCTCATAAATGATATTCGCACACATTTTAAATGTTCTATTCAAGAGATTGCAAACCTAGAAATGGATAATGCCCTAGGAGAAATGAGTGTTGATGGCTCTTTGAAACCCGAGCATAAGCACCTAGAGACCAAAGGATTAACCCATATTTCGCATATGCTAAGAAGTTTCCAAATTAACTGGATTAGGTACATACTCAGTCATGTTCAAAATGGGCAACTATGGTTAGAGAAACCAATATTAATCACCAAGAAAATGATTCATAAGATTATTGGTCTCCCCATACTCAGCAAAGCCAAAACTACCAAAACCCTAGGTCAGGAGGAGTTACAAAAGAAAACCCTAGCTAAATGGGATGGTAGAGGTTTGAAGGTTAGCACTGTATCTGATGTTGACTTAATGTTTGGAATTCATGTCATTGCTCACAAAATTTATAGATTTAGTCATTTGAACAGTGTGCCCTATGAGGCAGTGGATTTGGCATTCAAGATTCTGAAGAAAAATCTAGAATTTGACCTATCCAAATTGTTGTTGAAACAATTAAACAAGAATATGGATAGCATAAGGACCTCAAAGAATAATCCCTACAAATTTGGTTCCCTGTTAACGTGTTTTTTTTTTCTATGTTCAAAAATTCTTTCCATCAAAGGGCTCAGTTGTACGGAGAAAAGACACCCCAATTCTATATTAGATTAATGAGTTTATTGCTGACATGGGTGAAAACTTTGAGAAGGTTATGGATAATTATTTTGAAGATTTCAAGGAAAGAATGAATAATAGGTTCTGAATTCCACTAAAATTGATTGAAGATTACAAAGATGATGTATGTTTCATGGTTGACTATGATAAGGTATACATTTAGGTAGTCAGAGCCTGAGTTGCATGGGTGAAACCTCTTACTTACAAGGTAAATATTGATGAGGCCATGGATATTATTGAAGCACTGGTGAATGAGCCTATAGATCCTAATCTTCTTGCCTTTGGCACTTATGATGAAGCAAAGACTAGAATTGAGCTTGAAATCAAGCTACCGAAGGCTATAAGCAAAGGAAAGAGGAAGATAGCCAAATTGAAAATAGCATCTGGCCCTCTTATGCTCACTAAAGGTGAAGGAGAGGATGTAGATGAAGATGATGATGAAGAAGAAGAAGAAGAAAGGGAAAAACATGAATTTGAAGAGGAACTACCAAGTAAGAAAGGGAAGGTGATTATCACCAAACCTAGGAAGTAGCCAACTATAGTATTCTCTAGAAGAGCCAAAAAAGACAATTAGGAAACTATATTTGTCAAGCCTCCACTCACATTTGAGGAAAGGCTAAAATAGTTAAGGATTCGAGTGGGCATCAGCAATTTTAAAGCTCTCAAATATGAAACTTAGACTTCAGTAGAGCAAAAGGAGATTGAAGACTTGGTGATTGAAAAATTAGGAACTTGGAAATTCTCTCCCGATCAATTTGAATCTCAAATTCCTACATTACTTCTTGAAAAAATAAAATTCAGATGGGAGAACACGGTACAAACTGTCAAAGATATATTTGAGCAAAAATATGAAGGAATTAGTACCTAGTCTAATAGATGAAGAAGTCAAAAAGGAAATGAAAGATCATGAGGGAAGAATGAATAAGAGATTCAATACTTGTCTTATATTATTAAAAGACATTGAATCAATTGTCAAAAATGTTACAGATGTTTGGAGTGATGCATATCATCTCAGTAAGCCATCAGTTGATCTTGTTGAAATTAAGGATGATGATAGCAGCGACAACGATGATTTTGATAACAATCCATCCATCATAGTTACTCTAGGAGAGCTGCATGTCTTAATGAAAGAAAAAGAGGAAGAAGACAAGGAGGAAGAAGCATTGGAGGAAGAAAAAGATGAAGATGACCCAGAAAGAATTGCAGTAGCAATTATTGCATCTCTTCCTTACTCTCCACCAAAGATAGTTAAATCTACTATGAAGACAACTTTTGCAAGTGAAATTTTGAGCACAACAATCACTACAAGAGCTCAATCTTCACCAGCCACCTCCTAGCTCTAGGTATCTAAAATAGATGTGCCAAGCACTTCATCTACTAAGCTATCTATCACTTCTTCAGCTACTGAGTTAGGCTCCTTAGCTCCTTCACCATCAGTGAGTGTACTAGTAAGTTCCACAATTTTTTTTTCATCAATTCCAGTAAGTTCTATAGTTTTGTTTCTATTAGCATTATCTAGATCCACTTCAACTCCAATCAATCCAGATACTGCTATGGGTACTCTACAGAGTGTGTCACCATTTTTGGGAAGTGTTTCAATTTTTGATTTGGCTAGTACTTCTATTGGTATTCAATCCCTGAGTCCTATCCCACTTTTCGTTGCTAGCCCTTCTATCTCCATTATTGTGTCTATTCCTAAGGTCAAACCAGTCATTAAAAAAGTCAAACAAAAGCATCCATTAAAACTTTTGATCACTAGAAAGGAAATTGGAGAAGACACTGACCTAGACACAAAGATAGTAATACCAAAGATTGACTATGACACTACTACCAGTGAAGAAATGAGGTAAGCCAATCAACTCATAGAGATGAAAGCTACGCATAAGTAGTTAAGATCTAAAAGGGATAAGGAATACAAAATAATTGAGAATGCCAAGGATATAATTACAGAAGCTATAGGTGTTGAAGTAGATTCCACTCAACACATTTTGATTCAGTTAGAAGAGGCAGTATAGAAATTTAATGAAGATTATTCTAGACAAGAGAAACTAATTGAAAAGGCTGAAAGGAAATTTGATAATAACGTGCTAGAACATATTGCTCAAAAGATAGCAATCAAGCAAGTTGAATTGTCCATATTTTTGGGTAATTTTGAAAATTCTTTTAATAATGCAACATCACTTTTTGCCAAACTTTGTGATGTTTTTGGTTTTACTAAAGAAATAAAGGATAAGATAAATAAGATTGACATTTATATGCAATCAAGTGCATCAAAGCTAAAGGTGGACTCCTCCTCCACAACCTCCCATCACACCAAAATTAGATATCTAGCAGATGTGTAGGTAGAACTATTGAGAGAGGAAGCAAGGATCTAGTCTACACTTATAGATATCCAGAACATGATTCTTCCTATCATGGACACAATGCAAAAACATATTGCTCACTGCAAAACATTGGTCCAAGATCAAAACTTCTTAGTGGCTGATAACATGACCAATTATCAGCAGAAGTTCAAATTGCTCTCTCCAATTGTCAAATTTTGCAGCAGACTTGGGATAATACTTTTTCCACCATCCTTAAGGTGCATCAAGATTTTCTATTTCACTTTGGTGTAATCATATAAATTGTATATATGTAGTCCTTTGGCATTATTGTCAAAAAGGCGGAGAGATCCAACATAATAAATGGGAGATTTATCAGTATAAGTGAAAGGGGGAGTTAGCACTTAATAAAGTTAGCATGTGTACATAAGTATCTTTTTATATACATCATCAAGAAGATATATGTAGAAATGAATATGAAACAGTTCTACAAAGATCAATTTTGAAAAACCAAAATTGAATGAGTCAGGTTATGTACATATGTTTTGGCTTATAAGTTTTTTGTCACTAATGCCAAAGGGGGAGATTGTTGGCATTAAGTTATTATTTCTTTTAGTGAGAACACTTATCTACATTAGTATAACCATCGAGCATCTCAATTTCTACCAAGCATTCTAGTCTTAACCAAGCTTAGAAGTGTTCACAGTTTACATCGAGCTTCGCAGTTTACACTGACCTTCACAGTGTCTACCGAGTAGTCAGACTGTGTCATGGGAATTCATTGTAAATTGAGCATGGAAGTTATAATGTTTATCGAGTATAGCAAGGTAAACTCAGTGTGCAGTATCTACTGAGTAACACTACATCTACTGAGTCACTAGTCATTACCGAGTTCAGAACTATGTTGAGTGATTAGTATAGATTGAGGCTTCACTTCTATCAAGTGCATGATGATGCTGAGTAATGCAGTGGATTCCAAGTATCAGAAGGTCACTAAGTTAGTTCACCCGAGTTATTTACTATTGGGCCGACTTAGTAATGTTTTGTTCACTTGTATTTTAGCCGACCTTGCAATTATAATTATTAGAATGATATATATGTAATGTATTATATCATTTACATTGAATGATAGAGAATATAAAGGAATAGACATGTAATTTTTTGAGAAGAGTGAATGTGAATCAGCAGCAGAGTAAAATACTCCGCAAGGTCAACAAGGAACAACAAAGATTCATCAATCACAAGAGGTGATCTGTACTTGAAGGATCTAATCAGCAATCAAGTTATAAGTCAAATCTACTATTTGATCCTAACAGGTGAACCGGTCTCTAAATCCTTTAACAAGGTAAACTTAATAGTCTTTTGTAAATCTCTTAACCGAGTGCATACTTCATTGTATGTTTGTAAATCCTCTACCAAGGAGGTAAAATCACCATAAGTGGTCAATATAAGCCTTAACAGGCCAACTTTATACTGCAGTATTGAAGTTTTGTGGGTATCATCCCCACCCAAGTTTTACTCTCTATTTGGAAGGTTTCTGGGTCACCAAATCACTATGTACATGTGTTATGAATTTTTGATCTCTCATCCATGCAGTAGATTAGATAAATGAATGGTGAATAGTATATATGATTAAAGTGTTGAATTGTTTTAAAGTTTTTGAAGTTACTGATTGACCCCTCCCCTCTCAGTAACCTGTCATATCTTGAATATTTCCCACAAGAGCTGATTGGGTCTATCTATGAAATTTCAAATGCTACAGGATGGTAATTTCAAGGTCTACAATAACCCATGTAATTTTTGAGAGATCGCATTCTATTTGGATTTAGCAGAATGATCTTGCTCGATGCCAAAACTCGCAGTGTGCCTCAGTTCATAGGTGCATCACTACGTAACTTTAAAATCACTTATCTTGGCATCGAATTGTCAATGCCATTAGCTCTGGATGGGCAAGTGAATACTAGTGATACCCTTATTCTAGCCATGAAGAGTCCTTATTGTCAATGGCCACGCTGTACTGAAGAGTGTCTAGGGTGCTCTAAGTGTGTTGAAGCAAGTGAACCATAGTGACATCTTAAGGTATTACAAAGATCATTTCAAATTAAACATTGCATCAAAATTTGATAATAAAGGTTGTTAAAATGTTCTTCATAAATTATTGCATTTGAATCAAATATAACAAACATAATCAAATTGAATGATATTCCATAAGCATGAACAATACACATGATCTATGATAAGTTGAACAAATTAATATGTATATCATTGTACACATAAATGAAAAATATATATATATGAAAATATATGTATCCATAAAAAAATTAGACAAATATATATCAAATTTCATGTATCCATAGACAAATTATACAAATATATATCAAAATACATAGATCCGTATACAAAATGTGGTTGACCATGCCATTGGAATGTGTATAATATCAATGTTTTTATATAAAATGTGGCATATTCCATCTCAAAATGTCTCATGACATGTCCTATTACAACTATACTATCCTATACTACTAGTGGATGATCAAAATACAACCTTTTCGTTGCACTAGGTGGATCGAATATCTACTACATAAACAAAAAAGGAAAGCCCAAAGTTAGACTACTAAATTTATATGATTCTATGTATCTAACACTAAATTACTCAAATGCATGATGATCCTTTTTTAAATGAATATTTATAGTATTAAACTTTAATCATAAATACCCCTCTCAACAACCTACTGCGCTAGTTAGGAGTCCTCTCATATGTCATTGACAATGCATGAACCTCATTGATTGTGGCCTATATATGTTCAAATATGTCTGTCAAATGAATCTACAACTTAAATTATAACACTATAATTCATAGCATACTAAATTTTTAACATATAATGAAGAATTCAGACTTCAACTTAGCTCTGTTGACTCCTCCTCTAGATATAATGGCTATGTGAGCAAAGATACAAAACTCTAACATCTAGCATCCTATGCACTAGTTGTTCCCTTTGAGATAAAAAAGACTAGTTTTTAATATCATGAAAATTAGTTTTAATTTTTTTTATAAAAATAAGGAAAATAATAAATAAGTGATACTAATACATACAATGGGGCTCTCATTGTGAGTGGAAATGCTAGAGCGTCTGGGATTCCAAATCTACCTAGACTCATAACTAGTAGCCATGCCTTGTACATTAAAGAATGTAATTAAATTTCATTACCATAAACATTTTACATGAGTGCATTGATATTTAATCACCTTAAAAGAACCTAGTTACCTTTCCCTTGTCAATTAGTTATGCCTCACCCCTTGCAATCTACCCCCCACTAACAGGTGATACCTACAAGAGAAAAAAGACGATTAGAAACCATATATGCTCCAATATCAAATACCAAAAAAATGAGAGCACAACATAATGTACCATAGATGTCTTAGGGCCAAATGAAATAGCTGAGAGCATGCCATTATCAACCTATTTGAGCTCCTCCTTAGTCATCAACTAAACATGAATGGAGGTCACATACATGTATAAGTTAGTGTCGGTTAAAATTAATCTATTATAAAGATTAACTCTAAATCACATATGCCATAACAAAAAAAAATATACATGTACCGACATAGAAGAATTCCATGTCTCTACATGCCCCTCCTCTCTCATGTAATGGTGTGTAGCCTCTGTACATGCATCTAGTGTATCCTCCTCAAATACAAATTGATACTTAGGAAGATCACCTATGAGACCTAGACAAATATTCTTTCATGTTATGAAAGTATGGGGCACACAAACATGTGATGAGCTCACCTATGATGAACTCACACCAGCATCATCAACATGGGGAGGCAACACTGAACTAGCTTGGGTTATCAATAAGCTACTCAATCTATGGATGGCTCTAATAGTCTAAGAGCTAGCCTCTATAATGATATTAGGATGTTGCATTGGAGGAGGGGGGAGACATCAATAGGAGGTACAAAAGTGTCATACTTATTCTGCTAGGAAAAGGGTCTATTTTGAGCAGCTCATTCTCCTACACCCATGTTGGGCCCCATGCTCCAATAGTTTACCTTGAGGTGCAACACAAATTTGGTATACAATTTTTTAATGAAATAAAATGTCACCTCTAAATTTTTTTGTGGAGGGATGCCAAAAGCTATCCACCAAAGATCCCAAAAGTTTGCATGCATAGCCTCATTTGTGCACCATTTAATTGATAATTTGGGCTTCGTGCATTCTACTTGTTTACCAATTTTTGGCTCCACAAAAAGCCTAACTATATCATCCTTAGTTATATTGAGGACCACAACCTTATCATAGTCCAACCCATCATCAAACATGGCATGCATTTACTCACACCAGTGAAGAGTGGCATTTTGTTCATTAGTAAGTGATTTAATATTATCCACTATGGTGTTGAACATAGATAACATGGAAGCCAATGTATGTATAATGTTGTATCTGGTTTGCAAAACCCTCAGTTTGATGATATTTTCAAATATCAAATCCTCAATTTGAGGAGGGTTTTGAGGGGGTAGAGTATCATTTTCTAGATAGTTTTGAGGGGTACTTTATCATTTGGTGGAGGGTTATGAGGAACATTGTTTCCTGGCTCAGTATCATTATTGGGTCAGCCATACCTATTAATTTGCAAAATATTTAATTTCAATTAAAAAAACCTAAATTTCAACAATTTTCATTAAAAAAATTCAAATTTTAACAAATTCTATTTTAAAAAACTAATTTATATTAATATTCATTGAAATCATAAATAAATATTAAAAAATATTAACTGTATCTAATACCTGTTATGAAATCTGATACCTAAAATGGAGCACAACCAAACAAACCAAAAAATGAAATGCAAAAATTATTGAGATAATGGGTGTTGCACACATTGCATAATATTGTTATATTGTATTATTTTATTTTACTATGTAATGTTGCACCTAGATGAATGTTCAACATGTAAAGATTACCATGGGATATACTTGATGAGTTGTATTGTAACATTGTGATAATTTATTTCATGTAATTATTTAATATTGGGGAAAAAATTAAATTTCCAAAATTAAATGGGTTAGGTAGCACATGATTTATGTAATACCACTTGGTGGTTTTGTGGGACTTGCTACTATATAAGCAACCACAAGGGTAGTTGTTATGTGAAAAGATAGAAGGCAAAAGGCAAGAATCTAGTGGGACAAGGCTTGATAGGTTAGCCAAGAGAGCGTTTTGCACAAAGGTTTGAAGCTTGACATGGGATGTGTGGATTCATTCTTGTTCACATGGATTTCTTGGTTGTGGCTATGGCTTTGAAGGATTCCATGGTTGTATTGCATTGATGTTTTTGTTGAATAATACATGGTGATGGATGCTTTCGGAGGCTGGGTTTTTCCATCAATGAGGATTTGTTAGGTATATCTTGTGTCACATTTTTTTGGGTATGTTGTCTATTCTCTTGCATGTAGATTTTAATTGCATATATATTTTAGATCTATTATGGGTTATGTGGAAATGGTTATATTCTTTGCTACAAGTTTCCTTACAAAAATCACTTTCAAATTATTATTTTTAAAAATCTATTGTAGATTTTAGGTATCCAATTTCATATCGAATACTCGATATGATATCGGGTACCGGATAACTGATCAGATACCCAAAAAGGCTTGGCACAAACTTTTTAGCATTGGTATCAAGATGGGTGGAAAAAGGTCAAAGTGGATTTTGAAATGCTTTTAGAATTTTTCAAACTCCACCTTTTTCACATCACCACTTTTTGACACACCATGATCCTACACATACCCATATGTATGTAGGGGAAATATAATGCCCATTAACAATGACATTAACTCTGCCAATACATGCATGGTTACATCCTTGGCCTCCATTCTTTGGCTAGCGTATGGAGCCTTTATATCCAACCATTCGCTATAAATTGGAGAATGTGCTTCATGCCTAGCATTCAAGTGATGCATTTTCATATGCAATTTTATCACCTTGAAAAATTGTATTTAATCCTACTAGTTGGGAACAACTGATTGTTCATTTTATTATACCTAATCTGATGACAATTGTACAAGAATTTTTTATCAACCCAACTAATCAGCAACTAGATCAATTTAACCAAGTTATGGATTGGGCATGTGCTATACCCATTTATCATATGGTTTCAATTTTGGAGGTAGCATTTTTTATGTGTGCAAGATATGGAGGAAGAGCAATGGTGTTGGCAAACATGAAAATTTAATAATACCAAGTCACCTTGAGGAACTTGTGTATGCTCTTGGAAAAAATGTCATAAAAAATGTTCATCATGACCCTTTTTTCTTCTACATGTTTTTGCATGGAGCCTTCACATAGCTAGTGCTCACAAATGTCTACTTAAGAATGTATGTGAACCTATAATGCACTACTATGTCCTAAAAGATGTAGAAAATCATATAATCCTTTATCACACAAGGTCTTTTGCTTGGTGTGCTCATTCATTGTGTGATAATATATTTTGTAGTTTCTTTTTCAACTTTAAATCAGTGAAATTGAAAAACATAACAATAGCATGAGAAAAATTAGATGCACAAAACTAAATAAATCAAGAAAATACAATGAATGACAAAAAATATATGCAAAATTAAATACTAAATACAATTGTAGAAGTTGCAGGATCTAGTTTGAAGCCATAGTTTTTTAACCTGAATGCCATCATTTCTTTCCACATAAATCACTTGTACAGTAATAATTTTTATTATTTAGAATGGATATAAAAAATTTGGTAACCATATATACTCACAACCTATATTCACAAAGTTATATCAAGTATATCATCTCATTCATTTTCAAACAAGTTGTGCACTACTAAAATGTTTAAATTAAAAATAGAGTAAGAAAATATATGATACAACTTTACAACATGCTCCCAAATAATTGATAAGAAGAAAATGTTTGTTAAAACATTTCATCTACCAAATCATGGAGAAGTACAAAGTTTATTATTACACAAGCATAAATGTAAAATAATATCTACTATTGTTGGCTTGTAGAAAGTTGAAGTTATAGCTAGGTACACTAGGTAATGTCATGTTTAGCGCTAATGTCATTGTGGTTCAAAGGTAATTTTTCATGTTTAGAGGTAATGTCATTATGGTTCAGAGGTAATTTGCATAGTTTAGAGGTAATGTCAATGTGGCGGTGATAATAACTTCAGTGAAGAGTTGAGTGTAAGGAGTTACTACCCTGTACCTATCCTATAAATTCTTGGGAGCCAAGGGACCCTAAACCTATGCTACATTTTCTAGAGACATGAGAGAAATTACTACTGGGTTCAGTACTTCATAACATTTTGGATTATATAGTAATCCAACTGGAGGAAATCATTGATAAACCAAACATATAATGAAGAGGAAACTTGAAAACTTGAATGTTGAAATGTAGAAATGAGAGCTATCAAGGATCAAACCCTTGTACTAGAGTTACAACACAATCTAAAGTTAATTTTAGATATAAAAAGAAAAACATGACATAAATCATTCCTAATTTTATGTTCACAACTTAAATGCTCTCCCATGGCTTGAGTTAAAACCCTCATTACTTCATCAAAAATTAAGGAATAAAATATGATTATGTCCCCAAAAAAGAATTGAAATGAAATTTTTTTGGATACCACTTAGTATCATGTCAATAGATTCAAAAAATTATACTACCATGCAAATTAACTTACATTGAGTTAAGTTGTAATGTCTTAAAATAGTTAAGTGCTACCTAACTATGTCCAAGGCATCTATACACTAGAGGCATACTCCACCTACTAGGCTACCTACATACCTATATTCATAGGATCCAGAGCCTTGAACTACTCACTCTAATGAATATGTAGTTCTAGTTTCTAATTTTTTTGATGTAGCTATATTCCTATAACCATTGGTGAGCTTTACTATCCTGATACAACTCTTCACCATCATACACCCACTCGGGTGAATTAGGCAATTTTCTATAATTACAATACTTTAATACCCTAGTGTATACTTTATCTTATAGTTTACAATTAATATAAGGTTGGCTTATATATGTCCTAACTCACTCCTTATATAGTTATTTTTAAAAGCTTGTGACAATACCCATGGCCATGCTACCTGTTGAGTGAGTTTTTTTTGTTTTTTTGTTGTGCAAAGATCGCGTTGTTCATATACATACATAAATACATATATATATGCACATATACATATACATATGTATATATGTATATAGATACATACATATATAAAGATCGCAAGGGCACAACAATAATATACAGAGATCACAATGACAAGACAATGAAATGAAACAATCACAAGGGCACGGTAATGAAATCTTAGATCTCCACTAATCTCAACAATCCACAAGATCTCTCTATATATGTGCGCGCACACACACACACACACACACACACACACACATCTACACATGCAATTATATTATCTTGGAAAACTATATTTCATCGTAGATATTTTTAGAAATTTTAGAAAAGCATATCATAGCAAATATTTTTAGAAAGAAACAAGCCATAACATAATTAAATTGATCTAGTTGCTGATTAGCTAGGTTGATTATTAATTCTTGTGGAACTGTCATCAGGTTAGGTAAAATAGAATGAAAAATCAATTGTTTCTAGCTAGCATGATAAAATAAAATATTCCAAGATAATAAAATTGCATGTGTAGATGTATGTATGTATGTATCTATGTATGTATGTATGATTACAGGACATAATAACCCAACCAAAATAACCCTAGACAAAATAACCCATCCATAATAACCTAAGGAAAAAATAACCCAGGGTCATAATAACCCAATCCAAAATAACTCAGAGTCAAAATAACCCATGGACAAAATGACCCTGTAAGATTATAGAGAAAGGAAAACAAAATTTATAAATTACAAGTATATTTCTAAGGAAAAAATTTATTCAAATTTTCAATTAAAGTGTCAAATTATGAGTAATTCCTCTTATATAATCTAAAATATTATCATTGTCATAACCATCAACTAGTCTTTTTAGTCTTTCTTTGAGTTCATTGTATTTTTTCTTGCTTGGTTGTGTAGTGTGTCCGGCCATATACTTCTCTATTTTATTCTCTTAGTGACCCTATTCTTTTTTTATTGCTTTGATGAATCTCCAGATTGAGTTATGTGATGATTGAAGAAATTGACTAAATCCTCTAAGCCATCCCTCAGTAGAATTATTAGTTTTGGGAATATCATCTTGAATAGTTCAATAGCAGTTCGACATTGTGATTGGAAACTTGGGTGACTGTCTATTGCCTCTTCTAGTTAGTCTTACAATCCATGTGTCTTCAAAATAATCAATTATGAATTGCAAATTCTCCTCATGTTCTATATAATGATACTGTAGAAGTATTTCAAATGCATTGATTATATATATTTGAGGCACAAAAGCTAATGCCTCTTCATAATGCCTTTTGACTTACATCTTTTCATAATAACTCTTATTTAGCTTATTCACTTGAAATTGTCTTTATTTTTATAACTATTTACCATTTTATAAGTTATTTAAGCATATTAAAGATGTTTTAAGGCTATTTAGGGGTATATAATGGATATATGGTCTAGAAATGACCTAAATATCTTCTATGGTGCCTCAAATCCCTTTTTAAGCATGCTAACTTGATCTAGAATGACTATCGGTTATTTTTTCCATGGGTTATTTTGACCATGGGTTATTGTGACCCTAGGTTATTTTGTCCTTTATTATGGCAGGGTTATTGTGTCCAGGGTTATTTTGGCCGGGTTATTATGTCTAGCAACCTCCTAGTCTACATTACTTTTGTGCAAGATCTTGAGCTAATCACTTAGCATGGGGTGAGTGAGTTTTATTGTTTTATTATTTGGATTCTAGAATATGGGCTTTGTTTTATCATTGGCTTTGTTCAAGTCCCAATTTTAATGAACTAACAAAGTGGTTTTTAGGGTGGGAAGGACTATATAATGAAGATGAAACTTGAAAACATGAATGTTGAAATGTTGAAATGAAAGCTATCAAGGATCAAACACCTATGTCAGCATTACAATATTATGTGAAGTTGATTTTAGATATCAAATTTTTAAAAAAAAGAAAAATGTGACATAAATCATACCCCATTTGTTTTGATTGTGGAGAGCTGCATGCAAAAGAGTGTGGAGTGATCTGAATATTGGTGGAAATTTCATTTTTATGCCCTTGTGATCACTACAGTTCATTGTCATTCCCTTATGATCTTTGCATTTTGTTGATGTGCCCTTGGTGGAGATCAGTGGAGATCTAGGATTTCATTGTCATTTCCTTGTGATCTTTGCATTCCATTTCCATTCCCTTGTGATCTCCCTTCCCATGCTCTATTATTTCATTGTTGTGTTGTATCCTTGTGATCTATGTGCCCTTTGCAGCTCACTTCAACATTTGGGGTCAACTTGTGATAGAAATTTGCAATGGCAGTGTAATTTATGGTATTTAGGCCCAAAAGTAGTAGTGTTTTCTTTGCGATTTTTTTCAAGCAAATAAGAGCTACCTATGTAAATGTTCTTTTATCTTCCCTCTAAACATGTATCTCTTTATATTTCCCCTAGCAAGTGATCACAAGGGCATGGAAATGAGATGCAAAGATACATGCATACATGTACATATATACATACATATATAGTACATACATATACACATACATATATTCATACATACATACATCTGCATAAGCAATTTTATCACCTTGGAAAATTGTATTTGATCTTTACTCAATCACCAATAGATAATATAATTTGTATGCACAGATTTTTGCATACTTAGTTTGGTATGAATAGTTTTGATTGAATTCATCTAAGGAGAGTGAGTCTACTCTTGATGATAATGGCTCCATTTATTGGGTCTTTAGAGGAGAGATACTTACAGAAGATTAGATGGTGGGGTATGAGGAAGATGGTTGTGTGAATGGTTGATTGAGCAAGTTACAGCAAATTATGGTGTCAGTTGCAAGTAGTTTCATTAATTTGATAAGAGGATCAACTTTCAAAGTAGGATGATCAAAATTGGCATGTCCATCCTTATGATAGATGTCTCTCTCTCATAATAGAAAATTACCTCGAATGAAAAGTGATAAGTTATTTAATATATGGAAAAGTAGAAGGACATTCATCTATAATATTTTTGAAGGACAAAAATATAATTTCATGGAAAAAGCCATGCACTATGTGGCTGCACATTGTGGTTATTCCATTGTCCAGTAGTGGAAACTCTTCACATTAAATATGAAGGTCTTGAAATTAAAAAATATAGCTATCAGAGATCTATATTTTTTTTTTAGTGATAAAAAATATATAGTCTAGTTTTAAGAAAAATAATAGTCTTAAATGTATATGATTAAATAAAATAAACAAGGGTACTAGTTGTAGTTCTATAATTCTAGTATTGCTAATTATGTTAAAAAATTGTTCAATAAAACAAATATGATGTAACATAAATGGATCATCTACTCGACCCTATCATGACCTAATGTGAGTGTATCCAATCATTACCTAGATGATATTATGCGTGAGATCTTTACTCAACCACCAAGAGATAATACAATCTGTAAGTATAGATTTCTGCATACTTAATTTGGTATGAAAAAATTTGATTAAATCCAAGGATAATTTCTTGTGTCAATTAAAGACATGACTAATTAATTTAATTTAGCACAAGAACTATGCAAGTGTGTATGTATGCATGTAAAGCAATTCACATAGTGAACTGGTTTACATACATGCACATATGCATACAATCATCATAATCAGTTATCCTTGAATATGACCAAAGATATTATATATGAACAAGAGATACATGTTTAGAAGGAAAATAAAATAAAATTTACATAGGAACCTCTTCTCCCCTTGAAGAAAATCATAGAGCAAGGGCACAAAGATCACAAGGAAATTGCAACAAAATCCTAGATCTCCACTGATCTTCACCAACATTCAGAGCTCTCCACCCTCATTCAGAGCTTTCCACCCTCTTTTGTGCATAAATCTCCACAAGAAATCAAAACAAATGGGGAATGATATATACATACATACATATATTTTAATACATACATGAAAACAACAATGCACTTTCTAAGAGTTTACAATTGTTCTTGAAAAAAATAATAATCTACAAGAAAATGCATCTAAAGGTACTATGACATTGGAAACAATAGTTAAATTGGTGCAATTCTGATTAGCTAGGTTGATTACTTCATTATTATAAGACCTAATGGTAATGTTAGTTATTGTTCTGACATACATGAAAACATTATTATTATTCATCATTATATATACATACATACATGAAAACAACAATGCACTTTCTAAGAGTTTACAATTGTTCAACAAAATTAATTTTTTACAGGAAAAGCACCTAAAGAACTATTAGCTTAGAAGCAAGAACATGGTGTTGAAATAGTATATAAAGTGTTCGACAAGAGAATTCTGCAAGTGAGGTGGTTGACCAATCTTGAAAACATTTATGCTGAACTAAAAGCTATCGACGATCAAACTCATATGCTAGAGTTACAACACAATGTGAAGTTGATTTTAGATAAGGTAGAGGTAGATGTTTAGAAGTTTGATAATCAAAATTGAAGGCATGAGAGAAAAGGAGGAGTGACTTTAGAAAGAGACTACACAACAAAAACAATACCTAGACAACATAGAGGATATTATGGGAGCCACTAGATAGAATCCAAGAAAGTGTTGTGGTAGGTACTATGATATTGGAATCACTTGCAAGCGTATTTGAGAATTTATAGTCCAAATATCAAATGTTTATAAGAATGTTTCAGGTATTAGCATAGTCTCCCTATGATGATCCCATGTATCAAATGCTTATAAGAGTGTTTCAAGGTTGGGAACCACTTCAACATCCTTTGCATGGTTTAGAGGTAATGTCATTGTGGCAAAGGCTTCTGTAAGGAAATGAGCCTTGTGATTATGGTATTTACACATAAGAAGAACTTTCTTCTTTAACTCCTTACACTCAACTCTTAACTAAAGTTATTTTCAATTCCTTGCATATGCAATTTCATCACCTTGGAAAATTGTATTTGATCTTGCTAGCTAGGAACAACTGATTGTTCATTATTTTGTACCTAATCTGATGACATCTATACAAGAATTTGTAATCAACCCAGAAAATCAACAACTAGATCCACTTAAATAGTTATTGTTAGTTTCTTTCCAAAAATATTTTTTACAATATGTTTTTGTAAAATTTCTTGTGAACTCTATCTATTTTTCCTGTTCTGCATTATTTGTATGGATGATCTTGAGGTAAGTCACTTAGCACAGTTTGAGTGAGGTTTATTTTACTATTATTTGGATTCTAGTATATGTACGCAGAGGGATTTCTAACCTTGGAGACTAGAAGATTGGATCCTAAAAATCTTGGAGCAT
Organism: Cupressus sempervirens; assembly: GCA_028749045.1. Classification (NCBI taxonomy): domain Eukaryota; kingdom Viridiplantae; phylum Streptophyta; class Pinopsida; order Cupressales; family Cupressaceae; genus Cupressus; species Cupressus sempervirens. The sequence continues at coordinate 282,050,989 of CM053793.1, read as the reverse complement.
TTGAGGTCAATGGGAAAATTTTAGCTTCAACATGCCTACTAGAAAATTTGGGGATCGATTGCAATGAATTCTTCATATTTGAGTATAGTTATCACATGCCACTAGATATCAAGGAGGTCATCTCAGAGTACATTTGGTCATTCATGAGTAAAGGCATTGGATAATAATAGAAGGTGGTGCTTCACCTAGTGGAAGTGGAGTTTCTCATGAGTTCAGGTTCTTTTTCTTCCATTTTTAGTTTGTGGTAAACTTTTATGAGGATTCATATTAGAGATGAGTAAGATTGAATGGCTTGGTAGAAGATTGTCACATGCCCCTTGGACATCCTATGTCAAACTATATCTAAAGACATTTTAGTCCTAAATATGTGGCAGTAAATTTCTTTTTAAGGAGAAGTCTCTTCATCCATTGTTCTCTTACAAGATGGTGAGTGTCATGGGTATAAGATTAGGTATATGTAGGAAGAGGATTTGATAGAGTGACTGGAGGAACTAGTAGCCAACATTTTCAAGCATGCCAATGATCAAGATAAGGCAATCATGATCGATTTGTTGGGTGTGGACTATTGGATAGGAGGACATGTTCATGATGGGAATATGGTGTTTGAGTTTTTTTAGCCCATTATCCAAGTATTAGGAAATTTGATGACTACAAATGGAATGATATGAAGAATGATTGTAGAAGAGATTTATTTGGAGGTGACTATTGCCTTAGATTTGATCAACACTAGCCTCTTGGGTCGATGTATGTTGACCCTATTTTGTCTAGAAGTTGAAGGTAAGAAGAATCTAATGAAGAAGGCTTGACAGCTATTTAAGACTTCTGTCACAAAGGAACGTGACATTAGTAAGTTCAATGCCTTTTGTTAAGATAATTATAAACTATTCCCAGCAGAAGTAATAGCAAGGCTACTCTCTATTGGAAAAGGGATTGGGTATCTCTTTCATTGAAATGGATAGCACAACTTATTTGTAACTAGTTTTGTAAATAGAGAGGTAGCTCCTGCATACTATGTAATTTTTTTTTTAGTAATACAAAGGTTACTACCCCCAAGGCATAGCTTAACTAAAATTTTTTTTAAAAAATGTATGCAGCTCGATCAATTTTTATGTTGTGCTAAAATGTAATAAGCACATTAACAATTATCTCTAATATACATGTTCAGAAGGAGATATAAAGAGATACCTATTTAGAAGGAAAATAAACGAACATTTACATAGCCCTTGGAAAAAATTACAAAGCTAGGGAATGGTAACGAAATCATAGAACAAGGGCACGACATGGCAACAAACTCGTAGAGTAATGGCATGCCACCAAAATCAAAAAGAAAGGAAAAGGCACCAAAATCACAAAGAAAGGGCATGGCACCAAAATCATAGATCAAGGTCATGGCACCAAAATTGCAAAATAAGGGCATGACAATAAAATGTAGAGATGATAAGGGCACAACAACCAATTCACAAAGCAAGGGCATGGAAAAAAAACACAGAGAAAATGTACAATAATGAAATTCAAGGATACCATAGGAATGAAATGCACCAAGCACAAGGGCATGATGAAATTTAGAGCTCTCCACCTTCTTTTGTGCATAGCTCTTCACCTTCTTTCGTTCAGAGCTCTCCACCTCCTTTTGCACACAACTCTCCACAATCAAAAAAAATTGGGAGTCATTTATGTTGTGTTTTATTTTATTTTATTTTTTATACTTTTGTGGTTGTCACAATTATGACTCTGATGTTGGTATTATGATGACGTAAGGGAAAATTGCAAAAAAAATCATGCAAATCACCACAAATTAGACCACTATTGCAAAATGTCATTGCTATTTGCCCCAAAATGTTGTAGTATAATAGGGCAGTGAATGAGGAGGTGTAGGATAGATTTCATTTCTCTCCAAAATAATGCACAACAATTAGCTAATTAACACCCTCTCTTTTGAAGATTATCAATGTTGAGAATTATCCCATGGAGGATCATCCTTTAGAAGAAATTTATGTTTGGCAAGATCAAGGGGTGCTATGTTCTTTAGAGTGGAGCCTAATTAGTCCTTGGGTGGGAGATTATTAGCTTGTGGTGAGTGATCAAGGAGGTACTATACATACTTCATAATTCTTTGGGGTTCAAAAAAAGTTTGGGTTATGGTTGGTGTTGTGGCTGAAGTATGGCTAATATATGGCTAACATGTTGTAACCCTAAAAGAGAAAAAAAATACTCATATAAAAGGGCTTAGGGTTAGGTAACTTTCATTATGTGTGATGTAAAAATTTCTTTCTATGGCGGTATTGAGCTATAAGAAATTACAGATTGTACTCAGGTTCTAATCACTAGATCATAATAATATTAGACTTGCTATTTGGTGGACATAGCACAAGGTTTGGGTGAATCACATTAAATATTCATGTGTTGTGTTCTCTTCTGTGTGATCTATTATTTTTTGATATTGTTTCATATTTGAATGTAATTTTTACTTTTATCTGAGTTTAATCCTAACAAGTGGTATCAGAGCTAGGTTTTTTTTTTTTTTTTTTCTAGTTATCCTCTACAGGAAAGTCTCACAGTTGAGTGGGAGTCTCACAGTTGTGTGGGAGTGATGATAGACAAGGGTAAGCTAAAGGTTGACAAGGTTAATGGGAAAAAATTTTAGTTATGGAAGATGCAAATGGAAGACTACCTTTATTAGCAGGATTTATGGAAGCTGTTGGAAGGAAAATCCAAGAAATAGGGAACTATAATAGATGAGGACTGGGAGATTTTAGAAAAAAAGGCACTTGGAAGAATTTAGTCATGCCTTACACAATTAGTGACATTTAATATTGCAAAAGAAAAGATGACAGAAGAAATGATGCAAACCCTAGCGAAATTTTATGAAAAACCCTCTACTTCAAATAAGCTAGTTCTCATGAAGGATTTATTTAATATGAAGATGACAAAAAATGGATCTATTGTAGATCATTTAAATGAGTTTAATATGATTACTAGTCATTTATCTTCTTTGGGTATTAATTTTGATGAAGAAATTAGGGCTCTCTTGATTTTGTGTTCTTTGCCTAAAAGCTAAAATGGCTTTGTAATCGCTATAAGTAATTTTGTTTCTGGATCTAATATGTTAAAATTTGATGATGTGATTGGTGTTATTTTGAGTGAGGAATGTTCTAGCAAAACCTTAGTTGGATGTACATTAGGAAGTTCTTTGAACACACAAAGCAGAGGCCGAATGACTGAGAGAGGAAACAATTTTACAAATTGTGGGAAATCAAGAGGAAAATCAAAAGGGAAGAGCTTTCAATCAAGAGGACCAAACAATTGTTGGTATTGTGGGAAACCAGGACATTAGAAGAAAAATTACTGGACTTGAAATAAAAATGAAGGAGAAAAGGAGGCAAATGTGGTAAGTAACAAATTCGAAGAGGATGCTTTACTTGTGTCTTTAGAAAGTGTTGATGATTCATGGGTTTTAGATTTCAGGCCTTTATGTCTTGCTATACCCCATAGAGGTGATTTTATTGATTATTTCTAAGGGGATTTTTGGCATTTTTTTAATTTGGGGGATAATGAACCCTATCAGATTCTTGGTAAGGCAAAATTTAAGATTAAGTTTCAGAATGAAAATCATTGGCTACCACATGAGGTAAGACATGTTCCAAGGTTGAGTAGGAATTTAATTTTATAAGGGAAACTCAGTGATGAGTGTCATGTAGTTACTTCTAATTATAAAAATTGGAAGGTTTCAAAAGGTTTCCTTGTAGTAGAAAAATATGTGAAAGTAGGCACCTTATATCTCTATATAGGTCATATTGTTCCTTCTACTTTGATTGTTTTAGAGAAAAAGAATGTCAAGGAACAATTGCTACAATTGAGCAAGAAGAACAAATAGTTGTTGTACATTCAGATACAGTGCTATGGCACAATAGACTTGGGTACAAGAGTGAGAAAGGTATGAAATTACTTCATTCAAGGCAAGTTTTATCGAGTCTCAAATGTGTTAATATGCAATTTTGTCAAAGGTGTGTGTATGGAAAAAAAAGTGTGAGTTTTGTGAAGAGTGGGAAGGAAAAGAAAAGTTAGAGATTAGAGCTTGTGCATAAATATGTATGGGGACCAACTCAGGTATCTTCCCTTGGTGGCTTTCATTATTATAATACATTTATTGATGATGCAACTACAAAAGTATGAGTTTATTTCCTTAGACAAAAATCTAATGTATTTAAAACTTTTAAGAAATGGAAATGCTTGGTTGAAAATAAGATTGGTAAGAAAATAAAATGCCTCAGATCTAATAATGGTGGTGAGTATTGTAGTCATGAATTTTAAGATTATTGCTCCACTAATGGTATTTATAGAAAAAAAAATGTTCCAAGGACTCCACATGAAAATAGATTGGTTGAACGCATGAACTAGACTATAATGGAGTGTGCATGGAGCATGAGGTTGCATGCTAGGTTGTCCTTAAATATGTGGCTAGAGAGTGTCAATACTATTGCATATTTGATTAACGGAGATCCCTCTACTTCTTTAGGTTGTGGTAATCTAGAGGAAGCATGGGCTAGTAAGAAGGTGAGTTATTCTTTTCTCAAAACCTTTGGTTGTGAAGCATTTTTTAATATAAATTCTGAAAATAGAACCAAGCTAGAAGATAAGTCAAAGAAATGTGTATTTGTTGGATATGACATTGATGAATTTGGTTATAGGCTTTGGGATTTTGAAACTCATAAAATTGTAAGAAGCAATGATGTCATATTCAATGAGAAAGTGTTGTACAAATATTTGTTACAGCAACATGAGAAGAAAGAAGATGATTATGTAGTGTTGGATGATACTCCAAAAGATGATGTTCCAACAATTCCTCATGATCTTCAACAACTGCAACAAAAAATACCACACACCCTAGTGAATGTTAGATAGTCAACAAGGCTACATAGACCTCCAAAAATATTTTCTCCCTCTTTGTATTATATTTTACTACTAATGCTAGTGAACCAAAATTCTACGATGAAGCTATGTAGGTGGATACTAAGATTCAATGGGAGTCTATAATTGTAGATGAAATGGACTCATTGCTGAAAATAAAGGCATGGGATTTATGCAAGTTTCCTACAAGTAAACAAGCTTTATAGAATAAATGGGTTTACATGTTGAAAGAAGAGGATGGAGGTAAGAAAATATTTGAAGCTAGGTTAGTTGTAAAAGAATATGCATAGAAAAAAGGCATTGATTTTGATGATATATTCTCTCTTATTGTGAAACTAATTTCTATATGTACTAGTTTAAGTATTGTGGCTACTGATGATTTTTATTTGGAGAAACTTGATGTAAAAATCACCTTTCTCCATCTTGATTTGGATGAAGAGATATATATGATGCAATCACAGGGATTTGAGGTCAAAGGTAAGGGGAACTTAGTGTGCAAATTAAAGAAAAGTTTATATGGCTTGAAGCAAGCACCTCGACAACATTATCTAAAATTTGTTAATTTTATGCATGAGCATGGATATAGTAGGCATCATTCTGATCATTATGTTTATTTTATAGGAGGTTGGATGATGAAAGCTACATTAATTTATGTTTATATGTTGATGATATACTTGTAGCTGGGTCTAACATGGATCACACTAAGGGGTTGAAATGCTAGTTAGAACATTTATTTTATAATAAAGATTTTGGTGCAACAAAACAAATCCTTGGTATGAATATTTGTAGAGATAAGAAGAATAGGAAATTAATAGTATCTTAGGCTAATTATATTGAGAAGGTGTTGTAACATTTCTCTATGGAGAATGATATAGCTGTCAACACATCTTTACCTGGTTGTTTGATGTTGACTAAGGAGATGTGTCCAAAGGCACAAGAAGAGGATAAGATTTCCAAGGTACTTTATGCTTTAGCTATAGGAAGTTTGATGTATGCTATGGCATATACAAGGTTAGATACTTCACATGCAATGGGAGTTGTTAGTAGGTATATCAGTCATCCAAGAATTGAACATTAGACTATTCTTAAATGGATTCTCAAATATTTGAGAGGAACATCCAGTAAGTATTTACACTTTGGGGTCTCTACTACTAATTTACATAGATACATTAACTTATATTTGGCAAGGGATATTGATTCTAAGTGGAGTACTATAGGTTATGTATTTACTGTTGGTGGGGCAGTAGTGAGCTAGGTTTCTAGGCTATAGAAGGTGAACAATTTATCCACTATAGAGGCAAAGTATGTTGTTGCTACAGGCAACCAAGGATATGATATGGTTTTATTTCTTTCTGGAAGAATTGGGACACCCTCAAATGGATAATCATTTGTTTATAGATAGTTAGAGTGCTATTCATCTTGCAAAGAATTCTTCTCTACATTTAAAGACAAAACACATACAATTGTGGTTCCATTTCATTTGATCAATTTTGGATGATGGATAGTTAAAGTTAGAAAAGATAGATACAAATGAAAATTAAGAAGATATTTTTACAAAGGTAGTGACAAGGGAGAAGTTAATCTCCTTTTCATCTCTAGTTGGTCTTCTAGACTGAATAGAATAAAAGAATAGAAGAAGGTATGTGCAGGATCATGGTGTGCCAAAAAGTGGTGATCTAAAAAATATGTAGTTCTAAAATATCTCAAACCATTTCAAAATCTATTCCAACATTTTTCCCACCCACTCTAATACTAAATGAAAACAATTAATACCTTTATAAGCTCCAATATATCTTTTGATACCAAACCTATAAGGTCAACCTTAAAAACATCCTAAAAATGTGCTTTTGGCCTGTTTTATTGTGATTTTTAATTCAAACATGCAGCTGACGACATTTTCTTCACCAAAATTTGATGAAATGAAAAGGGTTTCTTAAGAATTTTGTTATCTTTCCATAAATCTAAGGTTTGTCAAATTATGAGTTCAGTAAGTAATTATTATTTATTTTAGAATAGAGTTATGTATAAAGTGTTGACTGACACACTACTTGAAAAAAAACTATAACTTTCAAATGGCACAACATTTTTAAAATCCAAAAGATGCATCACATTCTATGTTTCTTCCACTACAAGGAAAAAAAATGAAAATTTGAATTTGGTAGAGTTTTGAATTAGTCAAGGTGGTCAGACACGAGAGTTTTTTTTATTCCAAAAATACTACAGGCAAAAATTAATTATTAATTATTAATTTAGAATAAAATTAACAGAAATATGTGTCACATCCAGGCATGAGTCTACTACTCATATCTAGAATATTATTAAAAAATATTATCATTTTATTTTGATTAAGGTTATCATACATAAGTCTCCTTATTTTTTGTTCTAAAATTTTTGTAATATTATATTAAAATTCAAAATTTTGACCAATCAATTTTTATTTATTTTAGATAAATCCTAGTAGTTTAGAAACTAGATTCAATTTTCTAGAGATTATTTTCTCTCAAATTTTTGTTATAAAGTTAATAACAAGTAGAAAATTGTACGTCAAGTTGATATAACCTTGATTTTCTAATTTTTTATTACCACTTAAGAGCATAGTTTCGTTGACCATGATCTTGCACATACCCTAGAGTCCAAGGTGGTTTTGATCCACTGGGAGCCCCATGTGGTAGCAATATTACTATAGGATCAATCTCCAAGTGGGAGATTTTTGTTTACAGTGGATTCTGATAAATCCCCAAGTGGGATATTATTAGTTTGTGATAGCTGATCAAGGAAGTGTTGTACATACTTCATAGTTCTTTGGGGTTCAAAAAATGTACTTTTGGGTTGTGGTTGATGTTGTGGCCAATGTATGCTCGACATATGGAAAACATGTTGTAATCCTAAAAGTGGAAAAAAATACTTATATAAAAGGGCTTAGGGTTATGTATCTTTCATTATGTGTGATGCAAAAATTTCTTTTTGTGGTGGTATTGAGCTGTAAGGGATTATTGATTGTAATTAGGTTGTAATCAATGGATTGTAATAATATTGTATTTGTTGTTCGATGGATGTAGCCTAGGGTTTGGGTGAACCATATTAAATCTTGGTGTCTTATGTTCTCTTATGTGTGATCTATTATTTTCTAATCTTTTTTTATATTGGCATGTAATTGTTATTTCTTTCTAAGGTTAATCCTAACATGCTAGACCTTCCTTGAATTCCCAAAGCCACATCCCCCCAAGATAAAAAAAGGTAAGAAAATTTCACTATGAAGTCTCCTATTGAGGTAAGTCTCCATACCAAAGAGTCACAAACATGGGGGAAAGGGATGTAATAACTTTGGAGCAGTTTTTGGAGCTTTGTAGTGAGCCTTGTCCTAGAATTCTCCTTATTATAAACCCTTTTCCATTTCCTATTAGGGGTTATATAGCTTAAAATTAACATACCATAATATCTAATACAAGCCACTCTCAAGGAATGGAATCTGGAGTGCATGAGGGGGTTATCTTGTATCCATTGGTCTTCCCATAAGTCAATTTGATTTTCATCCTTAACCACCAAGTGAGTACCCATTTTCAAACTTTTACAGGTATGCACCACATTGTTCGAAATTTTTGAACCCTAGGGGTATTGGGAAAAGTCTCCTCTAAGATAGTTTTCTTTTAAAATATTTCACCAATTATTTAACGAGTTTAGCAATCTCCATCCAACCTTATTCAAGAGGGCCTTATTCAGATGCCCTATCCTTCTAAATTTCAATCCCTCTAGGGCCCTATGTTGACATAATTTCCCCAACTTACCAAACTCATTCTAGCCTTATCTTCTAATCTAGAGAACAATAAATTTATTTGAATTTTTTCAAGAATATCCCTTTATCCTCCTAGGAGTTTAAAATTAGAGAGGAAGTACACTGGAATACCCCACAAAGAAGCTGAGAGAAGAAGGAGTTTCCTCACACTACTTAGGATTTTTCCTTTCTAGCCTGCAAGTGTCCTCTTAAAGAAATTAACTAGACCGTTCTAGTATTGTGTGGATACTTCCCTAATAGTGAGTGGGAGGCCAAGATAGGTATTTGACATACTTGCCTCCTAGCATTCTAGGATTTAGGTCACCTTTTTCCTCAAACTAGTGTTTATGTTGAAAAAATATAATTTTTTATTTTTCAATAATTTATGCATTGTCCTGAAGCCTCCTCATAGTGATTCAAAATTACTTTCCACTCTCTAGCTTCCTGGACTAAACATATTCCAAATAAGAAGGTGTCATCAATAAATTGATGGATAACCTTGGGGGACATAAGGATGCAGGATTTATGCCTTTTATTCCACCAAAATTGGCTAGGGCCATTAAATTTATTCTCATCACATCTACCATAATGATGAACAAGTAAGGGGACAGGGGGTCATCATGTTCCAGACCTTGAGAGGAGTCAAAGAATCTGTCTAGGGACCCATTGAATAGAACCAAAAAATTGATAGTATTAATAGCAACCCTAATAATCTTAATGAAATTCTCACTGAATCCTAACTTGATAAAAATATCAAAAAGAAATTCCCTCTTGGCCTTATCATAAGCCTTGGATATATCAAGTTTTAGGGCCATACCTAGATTCCTCCTCCTCTCCATTGAGTGAATTACCTCATGCATGGTTGTGACTAAATCTAGAATCTATCACCTTGTGAAAAAACCATTTTAGTGTCGGCCTATGAACTTATCAAGAAGGGATTGATGAGCTTAACCATAACCTTGGTGATAAAATTATAAACCATGTTGCCGAGATTTATGGGTCTAAATTCTTCAAGATATCGCAGGTCATCCATCTTAGGTATTAACACTATAAATGTATGGTTAAGTTTTGCTGGTGTTTGAAAACTACTGAACAACAAAGGCTCAATACCAAATAATAACACTCACATAATATAAGGGTTAGCTATTTCCTATCAATAATTATGTGTGTAAACCATTTGCAACCAACTTCAACAAAACCACAATTGGCTTTCTACTCTTTAGGTTCTATAGAACCAAGGTGGGTATACCTATGGGATGACTCAGAATGAATGTTGTAGTATGAGACTTTCTTTAGTTTCATTATAATTCTCATCTTTCATCTCTGACATATGGGTAGTTTATTGATTTCTTCACACATTTAGATAATATACACCCCTTACAAACATATTAGGTCACAATTCTTCTTAGATTTGCAAGAACCTCCAGCAACAACAACTAACTAAAGCTAAAATGTTTTATTCAAACAAGTGTTGACCATCTTTGAGACTCTTCAAAATAGTGAAATAAAATTGATTTTAATTGTAGACTTAATGCTTATTCATGATCTACCTATCTATAGATTGAATAAATTGGATCAATGCCTATCCAATTAGGATTCAAAGTCTACTACAATTTCTAGATCTGATTTGTTACATTACAACAAATACTATTAGCAATTCTTACTGGAATTCATTCTTACATACATCCTTTCTATTACCATGGCAATCCCATCAAACTCATTAAAGCCTTTTGTTAATTCATTGAATTAATAGCAATAATGAATTAACATACAATCTAAATGAATTGCATTTAATTGGATGAGATTTACTTCACACAATATCAGAATAACCTGATAACAAAAAAGGAGACAAAATTCCCCAAGAACAAATATGGGGACAGCTAGATTTTGTATTGATTTTCCTTGAAAATTGTATAAAATTGTAGTACAACTCAGAATGAATCTAAAAAGACACAAGTATCACATGATATCAGTGTATTCTCAAAAAATTTGCAGAGAAGATACATTAAGAAGTTTTCTCAATAACTGGACCAAAACATACTTAGTTTTGTACTAAAATTGCATTAGAAATTGGACCATTCTCTAATCCTACAATCTCACTTATATAATGTGAGATGCAACAAGCTTCAGGCATAGAGAACTAATAGGTGTCCTTTACAAAAGATATTTACATACATTTGTCACACAAAGAAAAAATTGTGACTAATAGAAAGACTTATACATCAAAATATTCTTTTGGTATGTCCCCCTTCTGTTACATTGTCTCATGTTATTGATCTCTTGATTGGCTGCTATTCTGACTCTTCTTTGTATGTAGGTAGCAAACTTTCCAGTGATGTGTCAGGCTTTGATTCATGAAACTTCACCTCCACTCTGGCATTTTCACTCATATCATCGTGTATTACCAAGGTAATAGTTACACTTGGTTCTATTCTTTCTATGTCATCCAACTGATCCATTATATCTTTCACATGAGACTACTGCCCTTCTTTGTCTTCTTCTCCTAGATGCTAATGGAAGCGAATCGATGATTTGTAATTCATCTTCATGTATTTCTTCATCATCACTTTTAGCTTCCTCTAACTATTCACCAAAAGCAATATCTACCATCCACTTGTCATAAAGTATATCATCTAAAAAATCAAAATGTATAATATCCTGTTACTTCTTGATAACATACTCAGCTTCACTATCAATATCAACACATTTTTGTTTCAAAGAATCAAATAATATTTGGGCTTTCACCATTTCTTCTATTGTGGTGACCCACCATGCATGTCCTATTTCATTGATGACTTTATTCATTCTTAGATAAAACAAATCATCTAATTCCTTAGCCCATTCATCTTTTATTAAAAAAATTATTCTTCCTATCTATAGCACAAGGGAATAAATCAAATTTCTTTCTCTTGTACATGCTCAAGTAGCCCACTATTCTTCTCCATAGATGAATTCTTTTATTATAAAATTTTGAAAGATCAATAATAATATCATAAGGTTTTTCAATTTGATCATGTGAAAATTATATCACAGAGTAACAAAAAAATGTCATTCTTTCCTTCTTTTTACCCATTTATCCACAATAGGCTTTAGAGCCTCATCATGGGCTTTCAATTCATCCCATATATTTATTGTCTTTGTAAGCTGGTCATAAAATAGTGGCCATTCAATTTTATCCCCCAAATATCTTAGAGCTATTCTTAATTTCTCTTCATATTGTACATTCATTTCTACATGTAAAACCCACAACTTGCTTTTTTCTTCTTCAAAGTCTTCTGCAGTGTAATAATGTGGCCTTTGTGGGGTATCTGGTAGTTCTATGAGAGGAGTGGATTTAAAAGGCTCCATTGGAGGATGGGGATATGTTATTCTTGGCCTTGTAGACCTCCCCATTACTTTTTTTTCAAGTGCAACCCTCTTTTAAACTTCTTTTTTATGGGCTTCCAAAACACTCTCATACTTACTCTATAGTTCAAACATTATTTTTTCTTCTTTCTCTATAGTGGCCAAAACAAACTGAGAGGCTCCTACACCATTATGACCTACCTGTACATAGGATATCTTTCCTAGTCTTCTTAGAATGATATTTCCCATTAATCTTGAGTCATCTAGCTATGATGAAACAACCCTAGCTCCCTTTCTTAATGACCATATAAATAGAGTAGTCTGGTCTTCACTGAATGCAATCCCTATGAATTCTTTCTTTCCTGGGTCTTGCACATCCATTTTATTTGAAATAGAATTAGAAATCAAGGCATCAACTATGCCCCAATTTTTTAATAATAAAATATTTGAGGCTTTAACCATCTATCTCCCCTTTTCAGGGGTTATGTTTTTGAATTCTTGCATCATCTTTTCTTTTATTTCATTTTGCAAGGCTACCTCCTCTAGCTCAGGATGCTCTGTTCTTAGCTTATTTCATCTTTCTTTGAACTTTCCCATGTTGGTTCTCCATGCAAACTAGCAAAAGGCCCTAGATTTAAAAAAATTAATATCTAACAAAAAATGTTGACTTGCTTGCTCTAACACATGGTCTAATTCCCTTCCTCTATAATCTAAAATTGTCAATTCAAAACTTGGCACAAGAGGCTATTGGGGGTTTCCTTCGACTATTTTAGATTGAGTAACAAAAAATCCTCCTTAAGACCCCAACTATTCAATTTTCTCCCCAATGAGTTGTCCCTCTTCAATCCTTAGAGGGGTTTGTGAAGGTGAGTATTCTTCAACATGAGGATCTTCCTCCCTTATTATTTTCTACCTCTTAGGGGAGGGCTCAGGAGGCCTCTCTTCCTAGACAACACTAGTGCATGCAATTATTTGATTTCCTTTTTCCACAACACTCTTTTTATTTTGAATGATGGTATAACCTGGCCTCTTTTGGATAGTTAATTAACCTGCCCCTATGTTGGGAGTAAATCCTAGTTTTCTCATTACCTCCCTAGCCTTATCTGGGAAAAAATTAATAAGAATTTGCTTCTTCTCATTCATGGTTTCCATTGTTTCAAGAAAAGTGAGCATGAGCTTATTTATTCTATTTTTAGTTGTAACAACATTACTTAGAGGACTATAATCTGCATCAATACAATGAATGAAATCCAAAACTTTTGAGAAAACTATCCATTTTTCCTTCTTAGTCTCTGGCTCTTGAAGGGAGTATTTATTTCTTATTATATCTTTAGGAAAATTGAATTCATGATCAATTTTACCAAGCTTAATTCTATTTCTAAAAGCCAAATGATAAAATCCCTCAGTATCACAAAAATAAGGGCGAGAAACAACCATCTCATACTGATCCAAAATCTTGTGTAGAGAAAGCCAACCCCCTTTTGTGATTACAAATTGATGGTCCACTGTGAAAGTGGGGAATATTGACCCTCTCTACCTTTTCAACAAATAGGTTTCCTCCAATCCTACTAGCTACCACAAAAATTCAGCTACTCCTACTTTTAAAGGAACTCGGTAAGGTAATACATGCGAGGTACCTTTGAAACCATAAATCCTAATAACAATTGAGACTGAATATGGGATGATGTCTCCCCAATTTTGTGAAACCTTTAAACTAATAGGATTGTCTAGGGGGCAAATAAGACCTACCAATGCCTTGGGTATTCTGGGATTGTCACTAAATAATAGGCACCTCAATTTGGAAGCAAAATACCTAACAAACCTGATAAAACTAGCATTTTCTGCCTCCCAAGTCATATTTGCACTCCATAATTGGGCTGGCAGTGCTTCCCCATCCTATTCCATGTTCAATTTCATCTCTTTTCCAAAATGTGTTACTCCTTTGAACAAAAACATGTGCATTATCAAAGAATAGTGGCCAAAAATCTTTTTGATCTTGCCTTTCACAATCCCAACTAGGCCGTTATGGATTTCTTTAGCTAAATGAGAAGCAAAATCAAAATTTATGTCCACATCAAAAGAGGAAATCTAAGTAATCATGTACATAAAACTCATGGGCATAAACTCTTCTTCATCTTCTCCAAAGACTCTGCATAGAGTCTTGTATGGCTCCACAGGCTTGGTATTGAAGTATGCCCTTGAAAGGTTCCCTAGAGGATGTTGTTATCGTTGGCAGAGTTCCTATTTTGCCTATATGTGCCCTCATTGTTCCTTGCCTAACTGCATCCTTCTTTGACATGTATTCCTTTTCTAATCCTTTCAAATCAATGGGCACATGATAATCAGTGAGAGGCCCTAAACTAAATACTTGCCTAATTTTTGTTGGGCTAATGGTGACCAAAATCTCTCCATCAATTCTTCTCACCATGTTAATTGCTTGGTCATAGTTTTTTTCCACAGCCTAAAGGAGGTCATAATCCATAAAGACACTTGGAACCACTAATTTCCCTAAGTCAAAGTTCCAAATGTTGGCATGTGGGGTAAATAAATTCCTCTATGAAAATTGTCATCTATATTTTCTGTTAAGGTACCATGTCGCTACCAGTAGGGTCTAGAGTTTTTCTGAGAGTGACCCATCAAAAAAATTGGATTCTGTTGACGTGTTTTGCACTTTCTTATTGATGGATCCTTTTTCATCTCTGATAGCTTTGACTAGAAAAATGTGATTGAACACTTCTAAAGCAATGCACTTTCCAATCACCACACCTTCATTTCATGACACTGCCACTCAATTTTTTGATAGTCGCTATGTCACATAGGGTAAAAGACTTGCATCTTTTGATAGTGACGATGTGATTACCATAGATCTTACCTATGGTTTGACAAAGGTTTTCAAAGGCTATCAAATTTGCAAGACCAAAAACAAGAAACCCTAGTTTCCAACAATGGACTCAATCTAATTTTTTGTATCTCGATTGGGGAAAATTTTATCCTACAAAAATCAGACCTACAATGGCTCTGTCTGGAGATAATAGACTACTTGGGTCCATACAAGAATTTAGAATCTATGGTTGAGCAGACCACATACCTGACTTTAAAAATCAAAAGTTCTCCGAAGGGTATAGGAATAAAGAAACAAAAATAGGGAACAACATTGTACAGAGACATTTATAGGGAGTTACAAAATATACAAATGTACAAGGGAACAAAAAACAATAAAGCTACTATTCATGGAAAACTAGATACTTTAGGAAAAGTATCTCTTCAAGAACTGTCCATGAACTAGCAGTTCAAGAATATTGTCTAAAAAATCCATTAAGATATAAAAGTCTTCTCCTCATGTATTTTCAATTAAATAGGGACCTAACCAAATAGGATCAAACTTACCATGTTTTCCTTTATCCTCAACTCTTGCATTCCACATTAGGAGTAAATCTCCATCTCCAAACTTTTTGTTGACTATCATTTTATCATATAATATCTTAACTTGTAGTTGCAGCTTTTGGTTCTTGAGAGATGCTTCTCTTCTAGCTTTTACTAGTCCTACAAGCTCTTCCATCATTTCTTGCATATCATCAATGATATCCTCATCATACATTTGAATGTAGCTATAGAAGCTCATTAAGTTATTCTATGGCATCCTTGCCTAAATTCCATATACAGTATCAAATGGGGCTACACCAATGGCTTTATTCATAGTCACCTTGTGAGCCCATATTGCTCACTACAACTTAGAATCCCAGGCCTTCTTATTGTCATACGGGGTTCTCTTGATTTTTTTCAATAGACTCTTATTTGTGGATTCAGCTTGTCCATTCCCTTGTAGATGATAAGGGGAAGAAGTTGATCTTGTAATTCCATATTTGTCACAAAATTTCATGAAATCCTCATACCTAAAGCACATTTCATTATCTGTTACAATTTTTGAGGATAGCTAAATCTAGAAATAATTTATATTCAGCAAAAATTATTGACAACTTTACTAGTTACATTTCTTGTAGGGACTGCATCTACCCACTTTGTAAAATAATCATTAGCAACTAAAATCAAAGAATAACTAGTGCTAGATTTAGGATAGATCACCTATGAAATCCATACCCATTGCTAAAAAGGTGCTCGCACCTAAACTAGTTTTAATGGAGTATTACCTGAAAATTTTAATTTTCCAGAAAACCTTTGACAAGCATCAAATTTCCTAACCATGATCTAAGCATCCTTAAAAAGGGATGGCCACAAAAATCCAGCCCTCATTACCTTTTGTGCAGTAGTATTTTCCATATAATGTCCCCCACACAGTCTGGCATGCATTTCATTCAAGATTTCTTTGACCTTTTTTTGATCAACACATTTTAGTAATGCTCCCTCAAAATTTCTCCTCCACAAACTACCCTTGACAATTATGTACCTGATAGCTTGTAATTTATTTCTCGTCTTCTCATTTTAGATCAAGTGGGATGGGGCTTCCATGTGTTGTAGATAATGAATAACATTAGCATACCACTCATAGTGATTTATGTCACATAAATCAAATCTGAGGTCATCTATTACCATATTTATTTGATTAGCATCCAAATTAGATTGAGCCATAAATTTAGTTAAGCCTTGAACTCTTACCAATTTTGTTATTTGTATTTCAACATTAAATTCTTTGATCATGTTGATCCACCTACATCTTCTACCTGATACTTCTTGTTGTGAAAAAATGTCCTTTATAGTAGCATTAGGTACAAATGCAATGACAATAGCACCTATCAAGTAGCATCTAAAATCCTTAACAGCCTTTACCAAGGCATATTCTTGTTTTTCATTTATTTCATACTTTAATTTAGTAGGCTATTGTGACTTACTGAAAAAGGCAATGGGTTGTTCATATCCTTCCTCATTCTTTTGTAAAAAAATTGTCACTACATTGTGGAAAAATGCAAAAGAGAATATGTGCATTGGCTTTGTATAGTTTGGGGTCCTCAGAACTGGAGCATTCTTTATGGTAGTTTTAATATCCTGAAATGCCTATGAAGGTTCACGATTCGAACTTACAATGGCTCCTCTCTTGAGCATTTTTTAGATAGGTCTGCTAATTTTAGCAAAGTTTATGACAAACCTTCTTAGAAAGTTAACTTGCCCAAAGAAAGACTATATTCCTTTCACATTCTTTGGCATTAGGACCTTATCAATGGTTTCTATTCTGTCAAGGTCTATCTTCACTCCATCCTTTGATACTATATGTCCCAATAGCTTACCTTTAGTTACCCCAAATGCACATTTCTTAGGGTTTAATGAAACTCCATATTCCAATGCTTTAATAAAAATATCTTTCCAAATGCCTACAATGGTCTTTAACCTTTTTGGAATAAGTTGTGAGGTCATCTTGGTACATGAACATAAACTTGTTTATGTACTCATGGAAAGCCACATCCATGGCTCTTTGAAAAGTGTCACCAACATTAATCAATCCAAATGGCATTCTTACATATACATAAGTTCCCTAGGGAGTTAGAAATGTTATTTTAAACTACTCTTCTTCTTTTACCAGGACCTGGTTATACCTTCAGAATCCATCCATCATAGACATGAGTTCAGACCCAGTTACTTGTTGTAACATAGCTTCCATGTTTACCAACCCATAATTATCCTTTAAGGAGGCAATGTTCAAATTTCTAAAATCCACACATCCTTTGATATCTCCATTCTTTTTTCTGATAGGTATCAAATTTGAGACCCAAGTGGGATATCTAATAACTTTAATTATACCTCCATCCCTTAACTTCATTAATTCCTCTTGCATTTTGGGGGCTAGGGTGGGATTGACTGGTCTTAGTTTTTTCCTAAAAGGCTTTACATTGTTCTTTAGTGGTATGAAATTTTGAAAGAGATCTTCTCTATAAGCTTTTAGGTCATTGTATGACCATGCAAAAACATGTCTATATTTTAGAATTAGGTGAATCAAAGGCTTTCTTATTTTAGCTAAAAAAATTTGACCAATATAAACTTTCTTAAGGGGCTCATTAGTACCCAAATATATCTCATCTAGTTCTTGAGGTTCACAATCTTCAACCCAAGGCCTTATCCTATCTTGGTTATTAAACATGTTCTCCAAAATGACCAAACCTTTAGGTACCTTATTAGTTTTCAATTGTATGACCTATTGACCAAAGATTGTTTCCTTCCCATCTATGGTTTCAACCAAATCACTACAATCGAACTCTTGATCATGGTATTTATCTTCATTCAACAAGAAATTCATAATGTCTTTCTCATCTTCACAAATTTGTTAATGTTCAACATTATTAGGTATTAAGGGTCTATTCTAGACCACAATATGTGAGATTCATACAAATGGTACCTCCTATGGCTTAATTGCTACATTGCCTAATAAGTAAGCATTCTTATTTTGAGTCCTATCTCTCCATGAAATACCAAATACATCAAAGAATTATATCTGATCCCAAACAACATTTCTATACTATTTCAACCTCTTATTTTTAGATGCATATGTCCCCTTTATCTGTGAGATGACCAATTCAAAATCACCTATGACATGCAACTTCTTAATTCCATGGTGGGATGCAACCTTCAATCCTAATAGCAAGGCTTCATATTTAGCTATATTGTTGGTGCATGAAAATTTTAGGGTGAAAGAATATCTAAAAGTATTCTTTTTAGGAAAAACAAAAACTACCCCTACTCCTGCACCCTCTTTTGAACTAGCCATATCAAAGAACACGATCCACGATATTGGTGAATCAGTACAATGCTCAACTTGATGTTAGATCTTAGTAGGAAACTTCTCACTTCTTTGATAATTAATTTTTCTTTGAATGCATTCACAACAATGTCTAAAAAACAAGTAGCATCTTTATCAATTTCTTCCCCCAAAATATGACTAACCCTTGGCTCTCTATTTACCTTTACAACCTTATCTCCTATGTGAAAGGTGGCATAGGTTAGGTAACATTGTAGGCTACCTCCTATAGTAGCAATCCATTTTCTAAAGAGTAACATCCCATCATGTGGAGGAATATCAACTACAAGTACTAACATGGTTAACTCTACCTCAGGGTATGTAGCTAACTTCAATGCTAAAGTATTTATAGTACCTATGACTAGAACTTCTCTAGCATCCATGCCCCTACATCTATCTTTCTTAGTGTCTACTTTCAACCCTAAGGCTTCCATTACTTTTAATGGTATAATTGTGTAAGAAGCTCCTAAATCTATCATGCAATTCTTTAGGGTTTTTCCTTTTATAATCATACTAAGAAAAAATGGCTCAATGTCTTCTTTATATGCTACTAATGAATCAACCAAGAACATTTGAAAAATTTAAGACATAATACCACTATCTTCTACTACCAATGGAGTTTTTTGAATAACATTTTGTCCTATGTTATTTTTATTATCTCCTATCCCTCCCAACTATGACAAGGCTTTGCTCTTATGTTCTTCAATTCTAAAAAATTCAGATAAGGGCACTTTTATAGTAATTTTTGATAACATGGATAATATGTCAATAGGATTAGATATAGTTGGTTTTACAATGATGCCTAGAGTAAGAGCCTTTTAAATAGTAGGTTCTATCATTTTTTTTAGTAGTATCAGATCTTGATCCCTTTTCTTTGCACAATTGCTTTTGTTGTTTCATTTATTTGGAATTGAACTTTCTTCTTGGGTTCCCATTTCTTCATTTTTATTTATTTGGTCTTAGTTGTCTCTACATTAGCCATCTTGTCTTCATCCTTCATTTTATGTGTAATATCTTTAATAAATATCCTAGAAGGCTTCCCAACATCATTATTAACTATTTGGTTTCTCAAATTGTAATTACTATGTACTTGGGAGATCATCTTTGCAGTGATCCTATCAATCTCCACTTTGGAAGGCTCTCTCAAGTTCACATGACCAACTTCAAAAGATGTAGCACATACCTGATCTTCATCATACCCTTCATTGTCTAAAAACACTTGTTGATGATGTAACTGATAAGTAATTTTCTTATCTTCAAAATCACTTTCTATTTCTTCCAAATTAGAATCCACAGAGTCATTGCACATGCTCGCCATATTACAACTTACATCATCGTGACTTTTTTCTTCTTCATCCTCTTCATTTTGTGCACTATGGTCTGAACCAACCGACTGAGCAACAACACAATACTTTGAGGAATGAGGTGATTAACAAATGATACACCATGGCACATCATCACTCATATTAATAGAACTCCTCTGTAAAGGATATGGTGTACTCTTATCTTTTATATTATAGTTTTTGCTAGGGATTGGCTTACCATCCTTCCATTGAGTGGTATAAGGATAGTTCTATATTTTGGGTTGTCTATTGAAATTATTGTTATTCACTAGGGCTCTCTCACCAAAATTTGGCTTGTATGTATTGAAAGTAGTTGGGTTCATCTTTTTTAACAAGTCCAATACTTGGCCTATTGTGGGTTCGTCAGTTTTCTTTCCAGCAGGGGTTTTATCAGCATCCCTTTTTTTGTTAGTCTTAGGATTTAATCACTTTGGATCATCTCTCCTACCCAGCTTGCCAGATGATTTCCTATTGTTTTCAATATTCACTATAATCTTATAAGCATCCCTCAAAGTTTTGGGATCTTTATCCCTTAACTAGTAAGCCATATTTCAATCAAAAGCATTAAAATAAGTTGTAAGACAAACATCCTCATTCAGGATCATAACCTAGAATAATTTGTGCATACCCTTTTGGAATCTTAAATTGAAATCAAATGTAGATTCATGAGGGTTCAATTCAACATAAATCCAACACTAGTATTATCTCCATATTATTCTTTGAACAAAATTTCCACATCACTCCATGAACCAATGTTGTCATCAGGGAGTCTTTTGAACCAATCTCGTGCATCTTCAATCAAGGAATAAACAAACAACTTCATCACCACATCCTCATGTTCAACCTCAAAGTCATTTAACATGTTTATGAAAACTCTTAAATGCTCCTCACCAGTAACAACATTATTCCTAGAGAACTTGATAACTTTATCTCTCAAATCAAAAGATATAGGGTGTGGGGCACCACGACTACCTACAAATGACATTTTTTTATATTTATCCATGTAGATAGGTTTCTTCTAAAACTAGCAATATTTGAGGTATTTGCCATATTTTCTTGGTTGAGATCAACACTCTAAGATTGTTGGGGTTGGACAAAAACAACTTGAGTACTAATAGTGGATGATAAGGCAGGGGGGGCTTGGGATGTTCCTTGACTTGAAATTAATGGACCACAAGCTGGTATAGGAGTTGCAGCTGGGATAGATAGATTTGGCCATGAAGCCAATTTAGAATTAGACTTTCTGAACTAGATTATCCTCCTAGTTTCTATGGCTTGGGCTTCATTCTCAACTCTTTCAAGTTCTTTTGCGAGATCTTCTTTCTCCTTCCTTGCCTTTTCCAAGTCTAGGTCCAACTTAGACATGGGAGGGCTTGTTAGCTTGGACTTGAGTAATTCTTGAACCTTAATTCTCAAACTGTCTACATCTTCGAAGACATCAGCATGAAGATTTTAAGTTCTTTCTTCTAACTTGTTGTTCTATTCTTTTAAGGCAGCCATCCTTCTAAGTAGATTATCTCTTTCCACAATGGCATCTAAGGTGGCTTACTTCTTTTCCTTTTCTAGAAAAATGTACTTTGCTTCTTCCTCAGGAACCCAATTCTTCAAAAATCCTATCTTTGATTGCAATTCTTTAGGATCTGTAGAAGTGGCTTCTAAATCAGTAGGGTCATCTAGGTCTATAATATTAGGTTCCATGTATGGGGCCACCCTGGGATTAAAAGGATCTCCAAATGAACTCTTGAGTCCTAACTTGTGATTCATTTTAGCTATCAGATCTAGTCTAGAGGATCTATTCCTTATTAGTGTAGAGGATCTATTCCTTATTGGTGACATATCCTTCTCTTGATATGTTCTTTCATTTGGTAATGGGGTACTAAATATTCCTCCTAAGAGTCTTGATGTTTCTAATTCAAAACTGAGTGAGGAAGACTCTCTTCCTACCACCAGCTGGTATTAAGAATTAACTAATACACTACCTCTTGGTTTCCAAGTGGGGTTTGGGTCTATCTTTTCCATGCTCAAATTCTTCCTACCACCTCGAGATAAGTTAGTATACATTGGCATATCAGGATTAGCTCTTATGTAAGCTCTTGTATTTTTCCATTTATCATCCATAGTCACTTTTTATAAAATCAGCACTTGCTTTAAAAACCTTGACTGAGTCACCACCCTTTCTAGGGAAAATACAACAAAATAACTCTTGTCTTTAAGGAAAGGACAAGAGATAATATACCATATACAAATACACAATAGAACCAATCACACAAATCATAAGACTATAACTCTGCTTTGTAGGATAAGACATGTGGAAAGGGTGTATACGTTAGTGTGCATATATGCAGCTTTCCTTTTCTATAAAATTCTCAAGGCTTGTCAAAAGAGCTAACAAATATGTATACAAAATGACCAAAACACCATTGTACTTCTCATAGATAGATTACATAATCCACAGTAGAGTCAGCATTTTGTTAGTGTTAAAAAAGTACTGAACAACAAAGGCTCAATACCAAATAATAACACTCACATAATCTAAGGGTTAGTTATTTCCTATCAATAATTATGTGTAAAAACCATTTGGAACTAACTTCATCAAAACCACAAATCTCTTTCTACTCTTTAGGCTCTACAGAACCAAGGTGGGTATACCTAAGGGATGACTCTGAATGAATGATGTAGTATGAGAATATCTTTAGTTTCATTCTGATTCTCATTTTTCATCTCTGAAATATGGGTAGTTTAATGATTTCTTCACACTTTTAGATGATATACACCCCTTACAAATAGATTTGGTCACAATTCTTCTTAGATTTGTAAGAACTTCCAGCAACGATAGCTTACTAAAGCAAAAATGTTCTATGCAAACAAGTGCTGACCATCTTTGAGACTCTTCAAAATAGTGAAATAAAATTTATTTTAACTATAGACTTAATGCTTATTCATGATCTACCTATCTGTAATTTCTAGATCTGATTTGTTGCATTACAACAAATACTATCAACAATTCTTAGTAGAATTCATTCTTACATACATCCTTTCTATTACCATTAAAATCCCATCACACTCATTAAATCCTTTAGTTAATTCATTGAATCAATAGCAATAATGAATTGACATACAATCTAAATGAATTGCATTCAATTGGATGAGCTTTACTTCACACAAAATCAAAATAACTAGGTAACAACAAAAGAGATAGAATTCACCAAGAACAGATATGGAGATAGCTATATTTTGTATTGATTTTCTTGGAAAATTGTAGACAATTGCAGTACAACTCAGAATGACTCTAAAAAGACACAAGTATCACATGATATCAATGTATTCTCATAAAATTTGTAGAGAAGATACATCATGAAGTTTTCTCAATAACTAAACCAAAACATACTTAGTGTAATACTAAAATTGCATCAGAAATTAGACCGTTCTCTAACCCTAGAATCTCACTTATATAATGTGAGATGCAACAAGCTTTAGGCATAGAGAACTGACAAGTGTCCTTTACAAGAGATATTTACATACATTTGTGACAAAAAGAACAAAAATTGAGTAACAGAAAGACTTAGCCATCAAAATATTCTTTTGGTAGGTCCCCCTTCTATTACATCCTTTCATGTTGTTGATTTCTTGATTGGCTACTATTCATCTTCATATATTTCTTCATCATCAATTTTAGCTTCCTCTAACTATTCACCAGAAGCAATATTTTGAATCCAATTGTCATAAAGTGTATAATCTGGCCAAACAAAATGCAGAATATCTTGTTGCTTCTTGATAACATACTCAACTTCATTGTCAATATCAAAAAATTCTTGTTTCGAAGAATCAAAGAATATATGGGCTTTCACCATTTCTACTATTGCGGTGGCCCACCATGCATATCCTATTTCATTGATGATTTTATTCATTCTCAGAAAAAACAAATCATCTAATTCCTTATCCCATTCATCCTTTTTTTTAAATTTATTCTTCTTATCTATAACACAAGGGAATAAATCAAATTTCTGGCTCTTGTGCTTGTTGAATTAGCCAACTATTCTTCTCTGTAGATGAATTCTTTTATTATCAAATTTTGGAAGATTGATAACAATATCATATGTTTTTTCAATTTGATCATGTGAAAATTCTATGATAGAGTAACACAAAAATGTCATTTATTTCCTTCTTTTTACTCATTTATTCACAATAGGATTTAGAGCCTCATCATGGACTTTCAATTCGTCCCATATATTTATTGTCTTTGTAACTTGATAATAAAATAGTGGCCATTCATCCTCTTTTTTACTTCTTTATTATAGGCTTCCAAAATAATCTCATACTTACTATATAGTTCAAACATTGTTTTCTCTTCTTTCTCTGCAGTGGCCAAAACAAACTGAGAGGTTCCTACACCCATATGAGTTGCCTATACATGGGATGTCTCTTCTACTCTTCTTACAATGATATTTCCCATTAATCCTGAGTCATCTGGCTATGATGTCAAAATTAGTTATGTGGATGTCACAATTATGACTCTGATGTTGGTATTGTGATGATGTTAGGGAAAATTGCAAAAAAAAAAAAAACAAATCACCACAAATTAGATCACTATCACAAAATGTCATCACTATTTGACCCCAAATGTTGTAGTATATTGGGGTAGTGAATGAAGAGGTGTGGGATAGATTTAATTTCTCTCTAGAATAATGCACAATAGTTAGCTAATTAACACCCTCTCTTTTGAAGATTATCAATGTTGAGAATTATCCTATGGAGGGTCATCCTCTAGAATAAATTTATGTTTGGTAGGACCAATGGGTTCTATGCTGTTTAGACTGGAGCCTAATTAGTCCATAAGTGGGAGATTATTAGTTTGTGGTGAATGATCAAGGAGGTACTATACATAATAATTTTTTGGAGTTTAAAAAAAGTTTGGGTTGTGGTCGATGTTGTGGCTGACATATGGTTGATATATGGCTGAGATGTTGTAACCCTCAAAGTGAAAAACAATACTCATATAAAAGGGCTAAGGGTTAGGTATCTTTCATTATGTGTGATGTAAAAATTGCTTCCTATGGTAGTATTGAGCTATAAGAAATTACAAATTGTAGTCAGGTTGGAATCAATAGATCATAATAATATTAAACTTTCTATTTGGTGGACGTAGCCCAAGGTTTGGGTGAATCACATTAAATCTTGGTGTTTTGTGTTCTCTTCTGTGTGATCTATTATTTTTTGATATTGTTTTATATTTGCATGTAATTTTTATTTTTGTCTGAGGTTAATCCTAACAAGTGGTATTGAAGATAGGTGTTTTTTTTTTTTTTTTCTAAGTTATCCTCTGTAGGAAAGTCTCATGGTTAAGTGGGAGTCTCATTGTTGAGTGAGAGCGATGATAGATGAGGGTAAGCTAAAGGTTGACAAGTTTAATGGGCAAAATTTTTAGTTATGGAAAATGCAAATGGAAGACTATCTTTATTAGAAAGATTTATGAAAGTCGTTGGAACGAAAATCAATGAAATAGGGAACTATAATAGATGAGGATCAGAAGATTTTAGAAAAAAAAGGAACTTGGAACAATTTGGTTATGCCTCACACCATCAGTAACATTTAACATTACAAAAGAAAAGATGAAAGAAGAAATGATGCAAACCCTAGCAAAATTTTATGGAAAACCCTCTGCTTCAAATAAGTTATTTCTCATGAAGTGTTTATTTAATATTAAGATGACAGAAGATGGATCTATTATAGATCATTTAAATAAATGTAATATGATTACTAGTCAGTTATCTTCTTTGGGTATTAATTTTGATGAAGAAATTAGGGCTCTCTTGATTTTGTGTTCTTTGCCTAAAAGCTAGAATGGCTTGGTAATCGCTATAAGTAATTCTAATTCTAGATCTAATACCTTACAATTTGATGATGTGATTGGTGTTATTTTGAGTGAGGAATGTTCTAGCAAAACCTTAGTTGGATGTACATCAGGAAGTTCTTTGAACACGTAAAGTAGAGGTAGAACGACTGAGAGAGGAAACAATTTTAGAAGTTGTGGGAAATCAAGAGGAAAATCAAAAGGGAAGATATTTCAATCAAGAGGACCAAACAATTGCTAGTATTGTGGGAAACCAAGACATAAGAAGAAAGATTGTTGTACTTGAAATAAAAATGAAGGAGAAAAGGAAGAAAATGTGGTAAGTAACAAATCTGAAGAGGATGCTTTACTTCTATCTTTAGAAAGTGTTGATGATTCATGGGTTTTAGATTTCAGGGCTTCATGTCATGCTACACCCCATAGAGGTTATTTTATTGGTTATTTCCAAGGGAATTTTGGGCTTATTTATTTGGGGGATAATGAACCCTGTGAGATTCTTGGAAAGGGAAAATTTAAGATTAAGTTGCAAAATGAAAATCATTGGCTACTACATGAGGTAAGACATGTTCCAAGGTTGAGTAGAAATTTAATTTTAGTAAGGAAACTCTATGATGAAGATTGTGGAGTTACTTATAATGATAAAAATTGGAAGGTTTCAAAATGTTTCCTTGTAGTAGAAAAACATGTGAAAGTAGGCACCTTATATCTTTTTATAGGTCATATTGTTTCCTCTACTTTGATTGTTTCAGAGAAAAAGAATGTTGAGAAAAAATTGCTACAATGGAGCAGGAAGAACAAACAGTTGTTGTACATTCAGATACAGTGTTATGGCACAATATACTTGGGCACAAGAGTGAGAAAGGTATGAAAGTACTTCATTCAAAGAAGGCTTTATCAAGTCTCAAAAGTGTTAATATGAATTTTTTTCAAAGTTGTGTGTATGGAAAAAAAATAATAATAAAGGAGAATGAGTTTTGTGAAGAGTGGGAAGGAAAAGAAAAGTGAGAGATTAGAGCTTGTGCATATAGATGTATGGGGACCAGCTCAAGTATCTTCCCTTGGTGGGTCTCATTATTATGTTACATTTATTGATGATGCAACTAGAAAAGTATGAGTTTATTTCCTTAGATAGAAATCTAATGTCTTTCAAACTTTTAAGAAATGAAAATGCTTGATTGAAAATGATATTGGTAAGAAATTAAAATGTCTCAAATTTGATAATGGTGGCGAGTATTGCAGTCATGAATTTTAAGATTATTGCTCCACTAATTTTATTCATAGACAAAAAAAAATGTTCCAAGGACTCCACACAAAAATAGATCGGTTGAATGCATGAAGAGGACTATAATGGAGTGTACAAGGAGCATGAGGTTGCATGCTAGGTTTCCCTTAAACATGTGGCTAGAGGCTATCAATACTATTGTATATCTGATTAATAGAGGTCCCTCTACTTCTTTGGCTTGTGGTAACCTAGAGTAAGCATGGAGTGGTAAGAAAGTGAGTTATTCTTTTCTCAAAACCTTTGGTTGTGAAGCATTTTCTCATATAAATTTTGAAAATAGAACCAAGCTAGAAGATAAGCCAAAGAAATGTGTATTTTTTTGATATGGCATTGATGAATTTGGTTATAGGCTTTAGGATTTTGAAAATCATAAAATCGTACAAAGAAATGATGTCATATTCAATGAGAAAGTGTTGTACAAAGATTTGTTACAGCAACATGAGAAGAAAGAAGATGATTATGTAGTGTTGGATGATACTCTGAAAGCTGATGTTCCAACAATTCCTTATGATCTTCAACAACTGTAACAAAAAATACCACACACCCTAGTGAATGTTAGATGATCAATAAGGCTAAGTAGACCTCCAAAAATATTTTCTCCCTCTTTATATTCTATTTTAATTATTGATGTTGCTGAGCCAGAATGCTATGATGCAGCTATGTAGGTGGATACTAAGATTCAATGGGAGTCTAAAATTGCAAATGACATGGACTCCTTGTTAAAAAATAAGACTTGGGATTTATGCAAGTTGCCTACAGGTAAAAGGGCTTTATAGAATAAATGGGTTTATAGGTTGAAAGAAGGGGATGGAGGTAAGAAAATATTTAAAGCCAAGTTAGTTGTAAAAGAATATGCATAGAAAAAAGACATTTATTTTGATGAAATTTTCTCTCCTATTGTGAAATTGATTTCTATTTGTACTGTTTTAAGTATTGTGGCTACTAAAGATTTTTATTTGGAGAAAATTGATGTTAAAACAACCTTTCTTCATGGTGATTTGGATGAAGAAAGATATATGACACAATCACAGGGATTTGGGGTCAAAGGTAAGGGGAATTTAGTGTGCAGAGTAAAGAAAAATTTAGATGGCTTAAAGCAAGCACCTCGACAATGGTATCTAAAATTTGATAGTTTTATGCATGAGCGTGGATATAGTAGGTGTCATTCCAATCATTGTGTTTATTTTAGGAGGTTGGATGATGAAAGCTACATTAATTTATGTTTATATGTTGATGCTATGATTGTAGCTGGGTCTAACATGGATCACATTAAGGGGTTGAAATGCCATTTAACACATTCATTTTATATGAAAGATTTGTGGGCAAAAAAACAAATCCTTGGTTTGAAGATTTGTAGAGATAGAAAGAATAGAAAATTAACATTATCTTAGGCTGATTATATTGAGAAGGTGTTGCAACATTTCTCTATGGAGAATGTTATAGCTGTTAACACACCTTTACCTGGTCATTTGATGTTGACTAAGGAGATGTGTCCAAAGACACAAGAAGAGGAGGATACGATTTCCAAGGTACCTTATGCTTTAGCCATAGGAATTTTGATGTATGCTATGGTATGTACAAGGCTAGATATTTCACATGCAATGGGAGTTGTTAGTAGGTATATGAGTCATCTAGGAATTGAGCATTGGACTATAGTCAAATGGATTCTTAAATATTTGAGAGGAACATCCAGTAAGTGTTTACACTTTAGGGGCTCTACTACTAATTTACATAGATACATTGACTTAGATTTGGCAAGGGATATTGATTCCAAGCAGAGTACTATAGGTTATGTATTTACTGCTAGTGGGGTAGTAGTGAGCTAGGTTTCTAAGCTATAGAAGGTGAACACTTTCTCCACTACAGAGTTAGAATATATTGTTGATATAGAGGCAACCAACAAGATGATATGGCTTTAGTTCTTCCTAGAAGAATTGGGACACCCTTAAAGGGATAATCACTTGTTTATAGATAGTTAGAGTGCCATTCATCTTGCAAAGAATTTTGCTCTACATTTAAAGACAAAACACATACAATTTTGGCACCATTTCACTCAGTCAGTTTTGGATAATGGATAGTTAAAGCTAGAAAAAATAGATATAGATGACAATTGAGAAGATATTTTTTTAGACTAAATAGAATAAAAGAATAGTAGAGTCCAAGGTGGTCCATGTGGTAGTAGTATTGCTACAGGATCAGTCTCCAAGTGGGAGATTATTTTTTAGAGTGGAGTCTAATCAATCCCCAAGTGGGATATTGTTAGTTTGTGGTGACTGATCAAGGAAGTGTTGTACATACTTGATAATTCTTTGGGGTTCAAAAAATGTACTTTTGGGTTGTGGCTGATGTTGTGGCCAATGCATGGTCAACATATGGACGACATGTTGTAATCCTAAAAGTGGAAAAAAATACTTATATAAAAGGGCTTAGGGTTATGTATCTTTCATTATGTGTGATGCAAAAATTGCTTTCTATATTGATATTGAGTTGTAAAGGATTACGGATTGTAATCAGGTGGTAATCAATGGATCATAATAATATTGGACTTTTTGTTTTGTGGATGTAGCCCAAGGTTTGGGTGAACCACATTAAATATCGGTGTCTTATGTTCTCTTTGTGTGATTTATTATTTTCTAATCTTTTTTTATATTTTTGTGTAATTGTTATTTCTTTCTGAGGTTAATCCTAACATGCTAGACCTTTCTTGAATTCCTAGAGCCACAAACCACCCCAAGGTATCAAAGTTAAGAAATTTTCATTATGAAGTCTCCTAAGGAGGTAAGTCTCCATGCCAAAGAGTCACAAACATGGCTGAAAGGGATGTGATAACTTTGGAGTAGTTTCTAGAGCTCCATAGTAAGCCTTGTGCTTGAATTATCCTTATTATAAACTCTTTTCCATTTCCTATCGGGGGTTATATAGCTCAAAATGAAAGTACCATAATATATAGTACAAGCATCTCTCTCAAGGGATGGAATTTGGAGTGCATGAGAGGGTTATCTTGTATCCATTGGTCTTTCCATAAGTCAATGTGATTTTCATCCCCAACCACCCAGCAAGTACCCATCTTCAAACTTTTATGGGTATGCACCACATTGTTCCAAATTTTTGAACCCTAGGGGTATTGGAATGATTACCCTCTAAGAGACTTCACTTACAAAATATTGCACCAATTATTTAAAGGGTTTATCAATCTTCATCCAACCATAGTCAAGAAGGCTTTATTTAGATGCCCCATCCTTCTAAATTTCAATCCCCCTAGGGCCCTATGCCGACATACTTTTCCCCAACTCACCAAACTCGTTCTAGTCTTATCTTCTAATCTAGAGAACAAGAAATTTCTTTGGATTTTTTCAATAATATCCCTTTATCTTCCTGGGAGTTTAAAAAGAGAGAGGAAGTACACTAGAATACCCTACAAAGAAGTTGAGAGAAGTAGGAGTTTCGTTACACTACTTAGGATTTTTCCTTTCTAGCCTGCAAGCTTCCTCTTAAAGAGATTAAAAAAACCATTCTAGTATTGTGTGGATACTTCCCTAATAGTGAGTGGGAGGCCAAGATATGTATTTGAAAGACTTGCCTCCTAGCATTCTAGGATTCAGGTCACTTTTTTCCTCAAACTAGTGTCTATGTTGAAAAAATAATTTTTTTATTTTCCAATAATTTATGCATTGTCCTAAAACCTCCTCATAGTGATGCAAAATTACTTTCCACTCTCTAGCTTCATGGACTAAAGATATGACAAATAAGAAGGCGTTGTCAATAAATTGATGGATAACTTATGGGGGACATAAGGATGCAAGATTTATGCCTTTAATTCTACCACAATTAGCTAGGGTCATTAAGTTTCTTCTCATAACATCTGACATAATGATGAATAGGTAAGAGGACAGGGGGTCATCATGTCACAAACCTTGAGAGGAGTCAAAGAATCTACCAAGGGACCCATTGAATAGAACCAAAAACTTGATAGTATTAATAGCAACCCTGATAATCTTATTGAAATTCTCATTGAATCCTAACTTGATGAAAATATCAAAAAGAAATTCCCTCTTTCCATTATCATAAGACTTGGATATATCATGTTTTAGGGCCATACGTAGATTCCTACTCCTCTCCATTGAGTGAATTACGTCAAGTGTGGCTATGACTACATCCAGAATCTATAGCCTTGTGAAAAAACCATTTATGTGTGGGCCTTTCAAGTGATCAAGCAGGGCTTGATGAGGTTAACCATAACCTTGGTGAGGAAATTTTAAATCATGTTTCCATGACTTATGGGTCTAAATTCTTCAAGATGTCTCAGGTCATCCATGTAGTGCCTCTCCCATTTGACTTTTGTAAGTCATCCTGATGGATGCACCCTTGCTGATCTTTTGTTGTGATGGATCATGATTGTGACCTTGAGTTGTCTACACTGTTGAGGTGTTTAGATTTATGTTTCTTTATCAGTTGCATTGATTATGCTTTTGACTGATCTTTGAGATTTTGATGTGATTTTTGGTTCACTGAGGTTTGTGACAGTGGTTACCAGGATTGATGTGGTATCATGAGGTTGTTCTGTGATTACCTTGAGATGTGTGCAGAGATTGCACTGTGTACTATTACCATGCTACACTGGACTAGGTTCCTGTAGCAGTGGTTAGTCATGTTTATGACTGTGTTTGCTTATGTGTTTTAAATGCCTTTTTAATGCAGAGTAATCAATCTTTATTAAATGCATTAATGATTAGAAATGGATTGTCCATGTTGATTTATTCGGTTATGTGTTGTGGACATTTACCTTGTTATATTTCTGATTAGAGAGATATTGGTTACTCATGTTATGTTTACATTTGAGATGACCTGAGGGTCAAATGTTACTCTTTGATTCCAGTATCATAGATATTAGACTACTATTCTGTTCAGTTAATCATATTGCATGATGATTCCATTTTGAGATGACAGTGTGTTTTATGATGTTATCTAGTTATCTGGTATTTGGACATACCTCTGGTTTCGCTATATGATGGATTTAATGCTATGGTTATTTACTTCATTCCTGCGTTGCTATGCCTTTTGCGAATGTGAGTGATGTAAATAGATTATTTTAATATAATTAAATAAATGGTTAAATTAGTTTATTTAATGCATTTATTGCTTTAGCTATGTTATTATATGCAATTGCACTTGATCGTGTTGTTTAGTGTGTAGGATTTATATCCCTGGCAGTGGCACATGGAGTTAGTGATTTAGCCATTCATATTTTACCAATGTCGTCCTTATATGGTTGACGTATCTTTAATTAAATGTTTAATTTAAACCTTTCGGTGATTATTAAATCCGAACTCATTTGCATTATGTGATTAGACTAGTAAGCGTGTTTGTGCATTTAGAGGTTCGCATTGTTGCGAAAGTTGTTTAAGGAGATTTATGTTTTTTTGAGTTTTCAAACTTTTTAATTGATTTATTTTAATTTCTGGCAGCTTTTCCATAGATGAATTCCTATTTATAGGAATAGCTTGTTTTCGTTTGGGTCGATTCGAGGTTTAACTAGATTGGCTGGCTAAATGCCCTAATTGATTATTCACCCAAAAAGTGAATAAGTATCCAAAGAGGAATTTAATTCCTCACTTCTCACTTTCAAATTGGAAAGTTGGAGAGTAAAACCCAAAATCCTCTTCATGAGGATTTACTATTTTGTTCATTGTGGGAGCTACGGATGTGGGATCGTCGCGAGGTTGGGCTCATTGGATCCAGCTTGGGGAAACCTTGGATTGCCGCAATTTTCAGCTACTTCTGCGAGATATTTATTTTATGGTTTAGATTCCCGTTTTTCCCTTTTGACTGTGAGGTAGGGCTTTCCCGTTTTATTGTTTCTGCTCTGTTTCTGCTTCTATTTTTGTTAGTCGTTTGTTTGGAGGCCGAGAACTAGTGTTCTCCTCTGTTTCTGTATGTTAGTTCTACTCGGTTGGGCGGGTATGAACATTTCCCTATTTTGTGGGATGAGGGTTTGGGATTTTGCACCGTTATGCTGGCCGTTTTTGTATATGGTGTCCGATTCCATCTATTTTTGGATTTTTGGAGTTTTTGAACCTAAAGGCCAAATGGGTTTTAATTTTGTAGTTTTCCAAATTTTTGGGGTTTTTATCTCGTTTTACGTGCTGCCCTATTTTCTCAAGTTTTCTTGGCACAATGTGGGTCGTGGACTTGGATGATCCATTTGGATATCAGTGAGACCACTTTTGCACTTTTATGTTGCATTGGGATGCGTGTTGCATCCGTACTCCCGACGTTGTGTTCGGTTGAGTGATTTTATACCTGTTATGGTTTTTGTTGGACCTTTGCCTTGTTTCATGGACATTGGGATTCGTGTAGAATCCATACTCTCGGATTGAGGCCGATTGAGTGATTTCATGATGTATGATTTTATTGACTTTGGGATTCATGTAGAATCCGTGCTCTTGAGTTGCTTTCGGTTGGGTGTTTGTTTTGCATTGTGTTCTCATTCCTGTCCTTGTGTTATGATCTTCTTGATGGTGGTGCGCCACACACGAGTACATACGCGTACATTTTTTGGGTGACTTGCAAGGCCCAATCTTCTGTGGATTTGCCGAAAGTTATGATCATTGGGGTTGGGATGGGAGTATGCATGCCCACGGGCACTTGTCGTAGGATGAGCTTGGGTAGGGTAGGGTAGCATATGGAGGGGGCTTCTATCTCCCAGCCTCGTGACCTTAGTCCCATAGGTTTGGCAGAGGAAGTTTTAAATAAGTGATAATTAAAGAAAATGTGTGACTGCTAATAAAACTTAAGATAAAAAAAAATATGTGTGCGGGGCCCTACGTTGAGGAGTTGAAATGCACGATTCGAGCTCGGGCTTTTCGATGCCAAGTGACTCTCCATGATGTCAGCCCCTACTTAGTAGCCTTTTGAGTGTCTGACCAGGACTTGTACTCCTTGCATTGTCTTAGGTTCTTGGTTCAGCCATCATACTGTCTGGCATGAGTGTTAGCCATGGATGTTGTTTTGTGTGTTTTTGGTTGGATCATTATCTCCATCAGCAGGGCGAGTGTGGACCTACAGGTGCCACGTGGTTGGGAGGCGTAGCTACCTTCACCACTGCTAGGGATCGGTGTACAGAGACGATCTTTTGTCCTAGTGTGACTGTTGCTGGATGTCTTCACTTGGTACTTCGGGTTCCGGAGTATGCTTTCTTGTGATTTATGCTTTCATTGGAATGCTTGGATATCATGTTTAGATGATGTTAGTTTACTTGACGCATTCCCTTATCATGATGTTTAGCATATGATTAGATGATGTTATTTGATTTAGTAGTACATCTTTTGCTTACTGCTGTTTAGCATGTGATAGGTGATGTTATCTACTGTAGGATTATCTTATGCTTTACTACTAGCATGTTAGATTTCCTTATGCTTATATTGTTGCATGTTTTAGTAGTGACATCCCTATTACGACAGTACGGACGATTTGGTCGGTGGCTTGGGATGTTATGCGCGGGGGATGGCTAGGACCCACGATGGTCTTATCATGCTATTGATGGTTGGGAGGAACCACGTACTTAGTTTGGTTATTTTGTTCTTGAGATGTATTTATGTACATTGCGATGTTGCTTTTGTTCTCTGCAATGCTTATTTTTAGTGTGTTCTTTGCTGCTGTAGTTCAGATGGTTTGGTGTTCTTCATTCTGTGTTGTTCTTGCACTCGAGTGTTCATTCCTCGAGCCTTGGTGGATCCGGTACTCCCTGGTGTGGAGGTTCTTTGCTCTATTTTGGTCCCTTTTGCTTATGGGGGTGTTTTCATGTTTCTATGGGCGACATTTGTTCAGCATTGTGCGACACTGATAAAGTATTGCATGCCCATAGAAAGAATGTCGTATGATAGTGTAAAGTATCGCACACATTACTGGAGAAGTGTTGTATGACACTCAAAGAGTGTCGCACGGCTTTATGAGAAATGTCGCGCGATACTTTTCCAGTATCGCATGCCTTCTTGAGAAGTGTCGCACGCAGTAAGGGAGAAATGTCACCCTCCCTTAGTAAAAAGTGTCGCACAATTTTTGTGAAAAACTTGCGCATGCCATCAGTGGGCACTTTTCTTCGTGATCCAATCTTTTTGAGAGTGGTTTTGGATACCTTTTTGGGCGTTCTTCGAGCCTATGTTGTTGCATTTTGAATTATGTCGGTTTCTCTTGAAATCAAGTTTTTGTGTTTCTATTTTTGTCTCTTGGGGTGTAAAATATATCGTTTAAGTATAAGCTGATGTATATTTAATTCCTTATACTTAAGATATATTTTAATATATGCGACAAATCGTTTGAGATAGGTTTCAGACCTCTCGGAGATAAGTTATGGATTCTAGGAAATTTCAGAGCTTAGAAATTCAGACTTAGCCAATTTTCAGGGCTTCAGGATTTCAGGCTTAGCCAAATTTTGGGATTTTGCATTCTACCCCAGCTTGGTGTTTTGTTGATGAGTGGTTTTTTCTTGTGCCCTCATCATGTGTGTTGTCTTTTTTGGCTTTGTTTGTGTGTGTTAGTTTGGTAGTGGCGTTCGGAGATTCGTTGGTTGCCGGGATTGTGGTGAAGTCTTCCGTTGCGATCTTTGTGATCCCTATATGATGTTGTCATGTACATTCATACTTGTGAAAAAAAAAAAATTCTTGGCTTGATTTGGATCCTTGTTCCCAAGGATCTCCGGGCGGGACATTACAATCCATCTTAGGTCTTAACACTATAAATGTATGGTTAAGTTTTGTTGGTGTTTGAAAACTACAAAACAACAAAGGCTCAATACCAAATAATAACACTCACATAATCTAAGGGTTAGCTATTTCCTATCAATAATTATGTGTGTAAACCATTTGGAACCAACTTCAACAAAACCAAAATTGGCTTTCTACTCTTTAGGCTCTATAGAACCAAGGTGGGTATACCTATGGGATGACTCAGAATGAATGTTGTAATATGAGAATTTCTTTAGTTTCATTCTAATTCTCATCTTTCATTTCTAACATATGGGTAGTTTATTGATTTCTTCACATGTTCAGATGATATACACCCCTTACAAATAGATTAGGTCACAGTTCTTCTTGGATTTCCAAGAACTTCTAGCAATAGCAACTAACTAAAGCTAAAATATTTATGCAAACAACTATTGACCATCTTTGAAAATAGTTAAATAAAATTGATTTTAATTATAGACTCAATTCTTATTCATGATCTACCTATCTACAGACTGAATAAATTGGATCAATGCCTATCCCATTAGGATTCATAGTCTACTGCAATTTCTAGATCTGATTTGTTGCATTACAATAAATACTATCAGCAATTCTTACTGGAATTCATTCTTGCATACATCCTTTCTATTACCATGGCAATCCCATCAAAGTCATTAAAGCCTTTAGTTAATTCATTGAATTAATAGCAATAATAAATTGACATACAATCTAAATGAATTGCATTCAATTGGATGAGCCTTACTTCACACAATATCAGTTTTACTAGGTAACAACAAAGGAGACAAAATTCACTAAGAATAGCTATGGGGATAGCTATATTTTGTATTGATTTTCCTTGAAAATTGTATACAATTGTAGTACAACTTAGAATGACTCTAAAAAGACACAAGTATCACATGATATCAATACATTCTTAGAAAATTTGTAGAGAAGATACATCATGAAGTTTTCTCAATAACTAGACGAAACCATAATTTATGTAATACTAAAATTGCATTAGAAATTGGACCATTCTCTAACCCTAGAATCTCACTTATATAATGTGAGACACAACAAGCTTCAAGCATAGAGAATTGACAGGTGTCCTTTACAAAAGATATTCACAAAAAGATGTTTATAAGCTTCAAAAACACTCTCATACTTACTCTGCAATTCAAACATTGTTTTATCATCTTTCTTTGCAATGGCCAAAACAAACTAAGAGGTTCCTACAATCCAAGGATGCAAGCAGAGATGACTCACATTCTACTTGACATGTTGGTAGTCAATCCAATGAGATTTTTCCAGGTGTTCTTTTCCTTCATTACTGACACTTCAAATTGGACCCACTGATTTTTGAGGACATGTGTCATTGAGTCGCTACCTCACTATACATAAAGAGCGAGCATGTTGTCATAGGGAGGAAGCAATGACATTGATTCTATTTTGATCGAATGATGGACATTTAATGCATCACTTAAGAGTATTATCGTGGGCCCCCTCTTCATCTGCTTTACTCGCTATGTCACTACACATAACACTTGAGAAAATCACCATAGTGATAAAGTGATGGCCATAGAATTGAGTTTGGTCTAAGGGCAAGGAAACTATATGACATGCATAGATTGTGTTGGGTCCCCTAGTCACAATGTCACATAGAGTAAATAGTGCACATTTTTTCATAGGTAGCGAATATCATTGATCTAATCTTGATCCAATGATCAAAATCCTTCATCTAATTTTTGAATAGGGCATGGGTCTAACTTACTGATGACATGAGGATATCCTATCCAGCTAGCACATAAATTAATATTTTAATCCTAGTTGCACTACCATGTAACTTAGCTCCCACCATATGCCTACTTTTTGGCTGGGTGCTATGTCACTAATGGTGAAGATTGTTCATTTTTTGATTGTGACATAGTGACCTCAAGTGTTCTTAGAATGTTTGGTCCATACATGTATCCAACTAGATGCTACTGTGTCCCAAAATTTGGGTGACTCACATCTGAAAAATCATATATCTAGGACCCACCTTTTGAATTATTGCTACATGATCATTTTTTGTCAAGGTGTTATGTTGCTAACAATGAAGATCATTCACTTTTTGGTCATGAAATAGTGATTTCTAGTGTCTTGTTAAAATTTGGTGCTAGAAAGATAGATACCTATCAAATCATGATTATCCTAATTAGTGCTTCTAAAAGAACAATAAAATCACACGTCCACCATGCCACTTGGAATTTTTCATGGTCACCAGGAAAATTAAAAGCTACCATCATTTAATATTTTCTGTTAAGGTGCCATGTCACTACTGGTAGGGCAAAAAGTTTTTTGGATAGTGACATAACAATCCATCAAAAAAACTAGATTCTATTGACACCTTTTGCACTTCATTATTGATGGTTCCTTTTCCATCTATGACAACTCTGACTAGAAAAACATGACTGAACACTTCTGAAGCAATGCACTTGCTGATTGCCACACCTCCACTTCATGACATCACCACTCAATTTTGTGGTAGTCACTATGTTGCATAGGGTAAAACACTTGCATCTTTTGATAGTGATGATGTGATTGTCATAGATCTTATAAGGATCAAACAATATGCAAGAAAAGGGAAAAAGGTCACTTAAGGGCATGAAATATTTGAACTAGACATGGAATATTTGCATTTTAAAAGGTTTTGCACCCAAATGAATTCAAAAATAATGAGACCTAGGGTTTGACAAAGGCTTTCAAAGGTTATCAAATTTGCAAGACAAAAAACTAAAAACCCTAGTCTCCAACAATGGACTCAATTCTAATTTTTTGTATCTTAATTGGGGAAAATTTTATTTTGCAATAATCAAATCAATAGTGGCTCTGTTTGGGGATGATAGACTACCCAAGTATATACAAGAATTTAGAATCTATGGGTGAGAAAACCGTATACTTGACTTTAAAAATGACAACTTCTTCAAAGGGCACAGGAATAAGAAACAAAAATAGGGAACAACATTGTACAAAGACATTTATAGGGATTTACAAAATATACAAAAGTACAAGGGAACAAGAAACCCTAGAGCTACTATTCATGGAAAACCAAATACTTTAGGAAAAGTATCTCTTCAAGCATTTTCCATGAAATGGCAATTTGAGAATATTGTCTAACAAATCCTTGAGCATATAAAAGTCTTGTCCCCATGTATTTTCAATTAAATACGGACCTAACCAAATAGGATCAAACTTACCATGTTTTCCTTTATCCTCAACTCCGGCATTCCACATTAGGACTAAATCTCCATCTCCAAACTTTTTGCTGACTGTCCTTTTATCATATAATGTCTTAACTTGTAGTTGCAACTTTTGGTTCCTGAGAGATGCTTCTCTCTTGGATTCTACTAGTCCTATAAGCTTGTCTATCCTTTCTTGCATATCATCAATGATATCCTCATCATACATTTGAATGTAGCTATACAAGCTCATTAAGTTATTCTATGGCATCCTTGCATGAATTCAATAGACAATATCAAATGGGGCTACACCAATGGCTTTCTTCATAGCCACCCTATCAGCTCATACTGCTAATTGCAATTTGGAATCCCAGACCTTCTTATTGTCATACAAGGTTTTCTTAATTATTTTCAATAGACTCTTATTTGTAGATTCAACTTGTCCATTCCATTGTGGATGATAAGGGGAAGAAGTTGATCTTGTAATTGCATATTTGTCACAAAATTTCATGAACTCCTCAGACCTAAAGCACATTGCATTATCTGTTACAATTTTTTGAGGACAGCTAAATCTGAAAATAATGTTATTTAGCAAAAAAAATATTGGCAACTTTACTAGTTGCATTTCTTGTAGGCACTACCTCTACCCACTTTGTAAAATAATCAGTAGCGACTAAAATCCAAGAATAACCAGTGCTACATTTAGGAGAGATCTCACCTATGAAATCCATACCCCATTTTTGAAAAGGTGCTTGAACCTCAACTAGTTTTAATGGAGTATTACTTGAAAATTTCAATTTTCCAGCAAACCTTTGATAAGCATCACATTTCCTAACCATGATTTGAGCATCCTTAAAAAGGAGTGGCCCCCATCATCTAGCTCTCATTACCTTGTGTGTAGTAGTATTGGCCATATAATGTCACCCACACACTCTAGCATGCATTTCATTCAAGACTTCTTTGGCCTTTTCTTGATCAACACATTTCAGTAATACTCCCTCAAAATTTCTCCTCCACAAACTACCCTTGAAAATTATGTACCTGGCAGCTTGTAATTTAGTGCTCCTCTTCTCACTTTCAAACAAGTGGGATGGGGCTTCCATGCGTTGTAGATAATGAATAACATTAGCATACCACTCATAGTGATCTATGTCACATATATCTGATCTGAGGTCATCTGTTACCATATTTATCTTATTAGCATCCAAATTAGATTGAGCCATAAGTTTAACTAAACCTTGACCTCTTACCAATTTTGTTATCTGTATTTCAATGTTAAATTCTTGGATCTTGTTAATCCACCTATATCTTCTACCTACTACTTCTTGTTGACAAGAAATGTCCTTTATAGCAGCACTAGGTATAAATTCAATGACAATAGCACCTATCAATTAGCATCTAAAAGCCTTAGCAGCCTTTACCAAGGCATATGCTTGTTTTTCATTTATCTCATACTTTAATTTAGTAGGCTCTAATGACTTACTTAAAAAGGAAATGGGTTGTTCATATCCTTCCTCATTCTTTTATTCTTTTGTAAAAAAATTGCCACTATAGTGTGGAAAGATGCAAAAGAGTATATGTTCATTGGCTTTGTATAGTCTGGGGTCCTCAAAATTTGATCATTCTTTGTGGAAGTTTTAATATCGTAAAATTTTTGTGAAGTTTCACCATTCCAAGTTATAGTGGCTCCTTTCTTGAGAATTTTTGAGATAGGTCTGCTAATCTCCATAAAGTTAGTGACAAACCTTCTTAGAAAGTTAACTTTCCCAAAGAAAGACTATATTTGTTTCACATTCTTTGTCTTTGGAACCTTATCAATGGCTACTACTCTCTTAGGGTCTATCTTTACTCCATCCTTTGATACTATATGTCCCAATAGCTTGCCTTCAGTTACCCCAAATGCACATTTCTCAAGGTTTAATGACACTCCATATTCCAATGCTTTAATGAAAATCTTTTCCAAATGCCTAGAGTGGTCTTTACCCTTTTTGGAAAAAGTTGTGAGGTCATCCTAGTACACAAAAATAAACTTGTTTATGTACTCATGGAAAGCCACATCCATCGCTATTTGAAAAGTGGCACCAACATTGATCAATCCAAATGGCATTCTTACGTATACATAAGTTCCCTAGGGAGTTGTAAATTTTGTTTTAAACTATTCTTCTTCTTTCACCAGGACCTGTTTATACCATGACAATCCATCAATGATAGACATGAGTTCAGACCTAGTTACTTGTTGTAACATACCTTCCATGTTTGGCAACCTATAATTATCCTCTAAGGAGGAAATGTTCAAATTTTTAAAATCCACACATAGTTTGATATCTCCATTATTTTTTCTAACAGGTACCAGATTTGAGACCCAAGTGGAATGTCTAATAGGTTTAATCATCCCTCCATCCCTTAGCTTGATCAATTCTTTTTTCATTTTGGGGGCTAGGGTGGGATTTGTTAGGAATAAGGTGTCTCAACCTTTTATAATTCCTATTCTTATTATTTGTTTCGTAAAATGTATTTCTTGCAAATAATGTTGATGTGTCAACATCTTGAATTGTGTGTAAGGAGATCATGACTGAAATGGTTATGACGGATTCCTATGACATGTAAGAGCTATGTTAGGAAGATTCAATGATAGGTGAAGACATGTGGCAACTAAGATATTTGAGTAAAACCCTAATACGGTTTACCTTTTGGGAGTAGCCCTAAAGTGAAGCACATGTTATAAGCATTTTTAGGGTTGCAAAGAGATGTGATGCAAAAAAGGTGTATTATTGGTACTGCGAATAGCTACTGGAGTCTTCTGTTGTTGATGTTGAACTTGCATTGCAAGTGTATTGTAACCTCGTGTCGAAGATAATACATTGTGTAGGTTCTAAAGGGGTGGGGTTGTTTTACTGAAAGGTTTTTCCCCATCAGAAAATCCTTGTGTTATGTGTTCCTTTCTATGTCTATTTTATGTATGCATGTTTGGCTGCAATATTGTTGTTTACATGATATTGAATCTGTAAGTGTAGAAGATTTTAATAGGATTTGCATCATACTTTCCTTATGAGATTAGTGTAGGAAGTTGTTTCTGCACTTGAGTTTCCTTACAGGATTGACTTGTCTCAACTTTTTCCTAAAAGGCTTTACATTGTCCTTCAGTGGTATGACATGTTGAAAGAGATCTTCTCTATAAGCTTTTAGGTCATCATATGACCATGCAAAAACATGTCTATATTTTTTGAGTAGGTCAATCAAAGGCTTTCTAATTTTAGCTAACGAATTCTTCCCAATATAAACTTTCTTAGGGGCCTCATTACTTCCCAAATTTATCTCATCTAGTTCTTGAGGTTTACAATCTTT
Source organism: Cupressus sempervirens (assembly GCA_028749045.1). Classification (NCBI taxonomy): domain Eukaryota; kingdom Viridiplantae; phylum Streptophyta; class Pinopsida; order Cupressales; family Cupressaceae; genus Cupressus; species Cupressus sempervirens. Next base: position 282,008,466 of record CM053793.1, on the reverse strand, counting down.
AGCCCCAAGCCTTACCGTATCTTGGTTATCAAACATGTTCTCCAAAATAACCAAACCTTTGGGTACCTTATTAGTTTTCAATTGTATGACCTCTTGACCAAAGATTGTTTCCTTCCCATCTATGGTTTCAACCAAATCACTACAATCCAACTCTTGACCATGGTATTTATCTTCATTCAACAAGAAATTCACAATGTCTTTTCCATCTTCAAAAACTTGTCAATGTTCAATATTATCAAGTATTGAGGGTCTATTCTGGACCTCAATCTATGAGATTTCTGTAAATGATACCTCTTGTGGCTTAATTGCTGCATTGGCTAATAAGTCAACCATCTTATTTTGAGGCCTATCTCTCCATGAAATACCAAATGCATCAAAGAATCCTATCTGATCCCAAAGAACATTTCTATACTATTTCAACCTCTTATTTTTAGATGCATATGTCCCCTTTATCTATGAGATGACCGATTCAAAATCACCTATGACATGCAACTTCTTAATTCCATGGTGGGATGCAACCTTCAATCCTAATAATAGGGCTTCATATTCAGCTATATTCTTGGTGCATGAAAAGTTTAGGGTGAAAGAATATCTAAAAGTATTCTTTTTAGGAAAAACAAAAACTACCCTTGCTCTTGCACCTTCTTCAGAACTAGCCCCATCAAAGAACATGGTCCACAATACTAGTGAATCAATACAACACTCAACTTGATGTTTGATCTTAGCAAGAAACTTCCCAACTTCTTGGATAAGTATTTCTACTTTGAATGCATTCACAATGGTGTATAAAAAGAAAACAAAATCTTTATCAATTTCTTCCCCCAAAATATGACTAACCCTTAGCTCTCTATTTACCTTCACAGCCTTATCTCCTATGTGAAAGGTGACATAGGTTAGGTCACATTATAGACTACCTCCCATAGTAGTACTCCATTTTCTAAAGAGTAACATCCCATAATGTCAAGGAATATCAACTACAGGATTGACATGGTCAACTCTACCTTAGGGTATGCAGCTAACTTAAATGGTAAAGCATTTATAGTACCTATGACTAGAACTTCTCTAGTATCCATGCCCCTACATCTGCCTTTCTTATTGTCTACTTTCAACCCTAAGGATTCCATTACTTTGAATGGCATAATGGTTTTAGAAGCTCGTGAATCTGTCATGTAATTCTTTAGGGTTTTTCCTTTTATAATTAGACTAAGAAAAGATGGGTCAATGTCTTCTATATATGCTACTAATGAATCATCCAAGAACATTTGGGGAATCTTAGACATAATACCACTATCTTCTACTACCAATGCGGTTTTCTGAATAACATTTTCTCATATGTTGTTGTTATTATCTCCTATCCCTCCTAACCATGATAATGCTTTTCAATATGTTCTTTAATTGTAAATAATTTAGATAAGGGAACTTTCACATTAATTTGTGATAACATGGATATCATGTCAATAGGATCATATATAATGGGTTTTACAATCATACCTAGAGTAAGAGCCTTTTGAATAGTAGGTTCTATCATTTTTTTAGTAGTATCAGATCCTGATCCCTTTTCTTGCACAAGTTCTTTTGTTGTTTCATTTATTTGGAATTGAACTTTCTTCTTGGGTTCCCATTTCTTGATTTTGATTTCTTTGGTCATAGTTGCCTTTGCATTAGCCATCTTGTCTTCATCCTTCATTTTATCTGTAATCTCTTTAATAAATATCCTAGAAGGCTTCCCAACATCATTGTTAACTATTTGATTTCTCAAATTGTAATTACAATGTACTTGAGAGATCATCTCTGCAATGATCCTATCAATTTCCTCTTTGGAAGACATTCTCAAGTTCACATGACCAACTTTAGAAGATGTAGCACATACCTAATCTTCATCATACCCTTTATTGTCTAAAAACAATTGTTGATGATGTAGCTGAGTAAGTAATTTTCTTATCTTCAAGATCACTTTCTATTTCTTCCAAATTAGAATCCACATAGTCATTTTACAGGCTCACGATATTGAAACTTACATCATCATGGATTTTTTCTTCTTCATCCTATTCATTTTGTGCACTATGGTCTAAAGAAAATGTTTGAGCAACAACACAATACTCAAAATAATGAGGTGACTGACAAATGATACACCATGGCACATCATCATTCATATTAACATAAATGCTCTATAGAGGATCTCTTTTATATTCTTGTTTCGGCTAGGGATTGGCTTACCATCCTTCATTTGAGTGGTTTAAGGATAGTTCTACATTCTGGATTGTCTATTGAAATTGTTGTTATTCACTGGGGCTTTCTCACCAACATTTGGCTTGTATGTATTGAAATTAGTTGGGTTCATCTTTTTTAACAAGTCCAATACCTGGCCTATTGGGTTCTTTAGTTTTCTTTCTAGTAGGGGTTTTATCAGCATCCCTTTTGTTGTTAGCCTTGGGATTGAATAACTTTGGATCATCTCTCCTTCCCATCTTGCCAGATGCTTTCCTATTTTTTTCAATATTCAGTGCAATCTTTTAAGCGGGTAAAAGCATAGATCTGTGTCACCATTTGTGATACAAAAACCTGTTTTGGTCAAATCTCATTTCTCTATCAAAACTCAATTTTAAAAAAAAACTAAAAATACCCTTTTATAGATTTCAGATTCAATATCATCATTATATAAATTTTTGAGTGTCTTGATTAGTTATAATATGTTATAATCTAAAAATATTATAAGTCAATATTTCAACATTTCAGAAGATGCTCTCTCAAAAAATGAAAAAAAATAGTAAATCATATCAAAAAAATAAAAAAAAATATTTATCACTAGAGGAGAGAATCCTCTTCATGAATATGTAATTTTTTTTCAAGAAGGTATAGATTTGATAGGGAAGTTTTGAAGGGAGGAAAAAACTATTGGATTCTGACAAGGTCGAACTTGAGTACTTATAACAAAGAAAATATACATAAAAAATAATTATTTCTTTTTTTTTCACTAGCTATACATGTCATCTATAAAATATTTTCAAATCATAACAAAAAAAGATGACTTGCACATACTTGTTTGACGGGAACTACATCCTATATTTTTTAGAGTTAAAAAAGGGACTTCAAAATAAAATAAATTGAATAAATTCTTAGTCAAAAAAATAATTAAAATTATAGGCATAAAATTCATACAATTCTACACATTTCATCAATTTACAAATTCTTCATATTTTAAACGCAAATACCAATTTTTTTGTCATTAATGTTGAACTGTCACATTCTGATATCACTTTTCTTTATAAAAGGTGACACAGGTTTGTGCTTTTACCCAAGCATCCCTCAAAGTTTTGGGATCTTTATCCCTTAACTAGTAATCCATCTTGTTGTCAAAAGCATTAAAATAAGTTGTAAGAAAAACATCCTCATTTAGCATCATAACCTGGAATAATTTGTACATACCCTTTTGGAATCTTACATTGAAATCAAATGTGAATTCATTAGGGTTTTTCTTGATGTTATTGAAGTTGTTTAACATAAATCTAGCACTAGTATTATCTCCATATTGTTCTTTGAATAAGATTTCCAAATCACTCCATGAACCAATGTTGTCATCAGGTAGTCTTCTGAACCAATCCTATGCATCTTTAGTCAAGGAATGAACAAACAACTTCATCACCACATCCTCATGTTCAACCTCAAAGTCATTTAACATGTCTATTAAAACTCTTAAATGCTCCTCACTAGTAACAACATTATTCCTAGAGAACTTGACAATGTTATCTCTCAAATTAAAAGATATACGGTGTGGGGCACTAGGAATACCTACAAATGACATTTGTCTATATTTATCTATGTATATAGGTTTCTTTTGAAAACTAGCAACATTCGAGGTTCTTTCAATATTGGCTTGATAAAGAAAAACACTCTGAGATTGTTGGGTTTGGCCAAAAGGAACTTGAGTACTAATAGTGGATGATAAGGTAGGGATAGCTTGAAGTATTTGTTGAATTGAAATTAATGGACCACAAGCTAGTATAGGAGTTGTAGTTGGGATAGACAAATATGGCCATGAATACAATGTAGAATTAGGCTTTATGAATTGGATTTTCCTTCTAGTTTTTGTGGCTTGGGCTTCATTCTCAACCCTTTCAATTTATTTTGCGAGATCTTCTTTCTCCTTCCTAGCCTTTTCCAAGTCTAGGTCCAACTTAGACATGGGAGGGTTTATAGATTTTCTTGGTAGAGCTTGGGTTTCATTTACTTGGATTCCTATAGCTTTGCCTTTGCCTTTATCAGCAGATTTCACAATAGGTTCTGTAGGGTTGACTTGAATGGGCTTGTAAGCTTGGACTTGAGTAATTCTTGAACCTTAGTTCTTAGACTATCTGCATCTTCAAAGACATTAGCATGAAGGTTCTATAGGGTTCACTTGAATGGTCTTGTAAGCTTGGACTTGAGTAATTCCTTAACCTTAGTTCTCAGACTATCTACATCACTGAAGACATCAACATGAGGATTTTAAGTTCTTTCTTCTAACTTCTTATTTTATTCTTTTAAAGAAGCCATCCTTCTAAGTAGATTATCTCTTTCCACAATGGCATCTAAGGTGCCTTGTTCATTTTCCTTTTCTGGATGAATGTGCTTTGCTTCTTCCTTAGCAACCCAATTCTTCAAAACTCCTATCTTTGATTGCAATTCTTTAGGATCTGCAGAAGTCGCTTCTGAATCAGTAGGGTCATCCAAGTCTATATGATTAGGTTCCATGTATGGGGATGCCCTGGGATTAAAAGGATATCCAAATGAACTCTTGAGTCCTAACCTATGATTCATTTCAGCTATTAGATCTGGTCTAGGGGATATATTCCCTATTGGTGACATATCCTTGTCCTAGTATGTTCTTTCATCTGGTAATGGGGTACTAAATACTTCTCCTAAGAGTCTTGTAGTTTTTGATTTAGAACTTGGTGAGGAAGACTCTCTCCCTACCACTGACTGGTATTGAGAATTAACTAATACACTACCTCTTGGTTTCCAAGTGGGGTTTGGGTCTATCTTTTTCGTGTTCAAATTATTCCTACCACCCTGAGGTAAGTCAATATACATTGGTATATCATGATTAGCTCTTATGTAAGCTCCTGTGTTTTTCATTTTATTAGCCACACTCACTATTTATAAAATCAGCACTAGCTTTCAAAACCTTGACTGAGTCACCACCCTATTCTAGGGAAAATACAAAAAAGTATCTCCTAGCTTTAAGGAAATGACAAGAGCTGATAGATCGTATACAAATACACAACAAAACCAATCACACAAATCATAAGACTATAACTTAGCTTTGTAGGATAATACACGTGGAAAGGGTGTATATGTCAGTATGCATATATATGGGTTTCCTTTTTTGCAAAATTATCAAGGCTTGTCAAAAGACCTGACAAAAATGTACACAACATGACCAAAACATCATAGTACTTCTCACAAATAGATTACATAATCCCCAATAGAGTCACCAATTTGTTGGTGTTTGAAAACTATTGAACAACAAAGGCTCAATACCAAATAATAACACTCACATAATCTAAGGGTTAGTTATTTCCTATCAATAATTATGTGTGTAAACCATTTGGAACCAACTTCAACAAAACCACAATTGGATTTCTACTCTTTAGGCTCTGTAGAACCAAGGTGGGTATACCCAAGGGATAACTCAGAATGAATGTTGTAGTATGAGAATTTCTTTAGTTCTAGTCTGATTCTCATTTTTTATCTCTGAAATATGGGTAGTTTATTGATTTCCTCACACTTTGAGATGATATACACCCCTTACAAATAGATTAGGTCACAATTCTTCTTAGCTTTGTAAGAACTTCCAACAACAACAACTAACTAAAGCTAAAATGTTTTATGCAAACAAGCACTGACCGTCTTTGAGACTCTTCAAAATAATTAAATAAAATTGATTTTAATTGTAGGTTTGATGCTTGTTCATGATCTACAAGTATCTATTGATTGAATAAATTGGATCAGTGCCTATCCGATTGGGATTCAGACCCTACTACAACTTCTAGATCTGATTTGTTGCATTACAACAAATACTATCAACAATTCTTACTAGAATTCACTCTTACATACATCCTTTCTATTACCATGGCAATCCCATTAAACTCATTAAATCCTTTAGTTAATTCATTGAATTAATAGCAATAATGAGTTGAGATAAAATCTAAATTAATTGCATTCAATTGGATGAGCTTTACTTCACATAATATCAGAATAACTAGGTAACAACAAAGGAGAAAAAATTCACCAAGAATGGATATGGGGATAGCTTTATTTTGTATCAATTTTCCTGTAAAATTGTATATAGTTGTAGTACAACTTAGAATGACTCTAAAAAGACACAAGTATAACATGATATCAATTTATTCTTAAGAAATTTGTAGAGAATCTCACATATATAATGTGAGATGCAATAAGCTTCAGTCTTTAAGAACTGATAAGTGTCCTTTACAAAAGATATTTACATACATTTTTCACAAAATAAAAATAAAAAAATTGTGTAACAGAAAGACTTATACATCAAAATTTTCATTTTGTAGGTCCCCCTTCTATTACATCCTCTCATGCTATTTATCTCTTTATTGGCTACTATTATGACTCTTCTATGTATGTAGCTATCAGACTTGCCAGTGATGTGTCGGTCTCTAATTCATGTAGCTTCACCTCCACTATGGTATTTTCACTCATATTATCATGTGTTACCAAAGTAATAGTTACACTTGGTTCTATTTTTGCTACGTTATCCAATTGATCCATTGTATCTTTTGCATGAGATGATTGCCCTTCTTTGTCTTCTTCTTTCCTAGGAGTTGACGAAAGTGAATCGATGATTTGTAATTCATCTTAATGTATTTCTTCATCATCAATTTCAGCTTCCTCTAACTATTCACCAAAAGAAACATCTGCTATCAACTTTTCATAAAGTGTATCATCTGGCCAATCAAAATGTAGAATATCCTATTGCATCTTGATAACATACTTAGCTTCACTGTCAATATCATCAAATTCTTGTTTCAAAGAATCAAAGAAAATCTTGGCTTTCACCATTTCTTCTATTGTGATGGCCCACCATGCATGTCCTATTTCATTGATGAGTTTATTCATTCTCAGAGAAAAAAAATCATCTAACTCCTTAGCCCATTCATCTTTGTTTCTTAATTTATTCTTCCTATCTATAGCACAAGGGAATAAATCAAATTTTTGGCTCTTGTACTTGCTCAAGTAGCCCACTATTCTTCTCTATAGATGAATTTTTTTATTATCAAATTCTGGAAGATCAATAACAATATCATAAGTTTTTTTAATTTGATCATGTGAAAATTCTACGACAGAGTAACACAAAAATGTCATTTATTTCCTTCTTTTTACCCATTAATTCACAATAGACTTCACAGCCTCATCATGGGCTTTCAATTCATCCCATTTATTTATTATCTTTGTAAGCTGATCATAAAATAGTGACTATTCAATTTTATCCCTCAAATATGTGAGAGCTTTTCTCAATTTATCTTCCTATTGTATATTCATTTCTACATGTAATGCCCATAACTTTCTTTTTTCTTCTTCAAAGTCTTTAGTAGTGTAATACTGTGGCCTTTGTGGGGTATCTAGAAATTTTATGAGAGGAGTAGATTTAAAAGGTTCCATTGGAGGATGGGGATTATTTATTATTGGCATTGTAGACCTCCCCATTACTTTGTTTTCAAGTTCAATTCTCTTTTTAACTTCTTTATTATAGGCTTCCAAAACACTCTCATACTTACTCTGCATTTCAAACATTGTTTTTTCTTCTTTCTCTATAGTGGCCAAAATAAATTGAGAGGTTCCTACAACCATATGAGTTGCCTGTACATTGGATGTCTCTACTACTCTTCTCACAATGATATTTCCCATTAATCTTGAGTCATATGGCTATGATGAAATAGCCCTAGATCCCTTTCTCAATGACCATATAACTAGAGTAGCCTAGTCTTCATTGAATGTAGTCCCTATGAATTCCTTCTTGCCTGGGTCTTGCACATCCAATTTATTTGATATAGAATTAAAAATCAAGACATCGGCTATGTCCCAATTGGTTAATAATAAAATATTTGAAGCTTTAACCATCTGTCTCCCCTCTTCAGGGGTTATATTTTGGAATTCCTGCCTCATCTTTTCTTTTATTTGATCTTGCAAGGCTGCCTCCTCCAGCTTAGGATGCTCTGTTCTTAGCTTATTGCATCTTTCTTTGAACTTTCCCATGTTGGTTCTCCATGCAACCTAGCAAAAGGCCCTAGATTTAACAAAATTATCATCTGACAATAATTGTTGACTTGCTTGCTCTAACATAGGGTCTAATTCCCTTCCTCTATAATCTACAATTGTCAACTCAAAACTTGGCATAGAAGGGTCTTGGGGGTTTCCTTCATCTATTTTAGACTGAATAACAAAAACTCCTCCTTGAGACTTGAACTATTCAATTTTCTCCAGTGAGTTGTTCCTCTTCAATCCTTAGAGGGGTCTGTGAAGGTGAGTATTCTTCAAAATGAGGATCTTCCTCCCTTATTATTTTCTACCTCTTAGGGGAGGGCTCAAGAGGCCCCTCTTCCCAAACAACACTAGTGGACCCAATTATTTCTTTTCCTTTCTCCACATTGGTCGTTTTATTCTGAATGATAGTATAACTTCGCCTCTTTTGGATAGTTAATTGACCTGCCCCTATGTTGGGAGTAAATCCCACTTTTCTCATTACCTCCCTAGCCTTAGCCAAGAAAGAATTATTAAGAATTTTCTTCTTCTCATTTATGGTTTCCATCATTTTAGGAAAAGTGTGCATGAGCTTATTTATTCTATCTACAATTGTAATAGCATTACTTAGAGGACTATAATCTGCATCAAAACAATGAATGAAATCCAAAACTTTTGAGAAAACTCTCCATTTTTCCTTCTTAGTCTCCTTCTCTTGAAGGGAGTATTTATTTCTTATTATAACTTTAGGAAAATAGAATCCATGATCAATTTTACCAAGCTTAATTCTATGTCTAAAAGCCAAATTATAAAATCACTCAATGTCACAAAAATGAGGGTGAGAAACAACCATCTTATACTAATCCAAAATCTTGTGTAGAGAAAGCCAACCCCCTTTTTTATTACAAATTGATGGGCTACTATGCAAGTGGGGAATATTGACCCTCTCTACCTTTTCAAAAAATAGGTTTCCTCCAATCCTCCCAGTTGCCACAAAAATTCAGCTACTCCTACCTTTAAAGGCACTTGGTAAGGTGATACATGGGGGGTACCTCTGAAACCATAAATCCTAATGATAGTTGAGACTGAATATGGGATGATGTCTCCCCAATTGTGGGAAACCTTCAAACCAATAGGATTGTCTAGGGGCCTAATAAGACTTTCCAATGCCTTAGGTATTCTGGGATTGTCACTTAATAATAGGCACCTCAATTTAGAAGCAAAATACCTATCAAACCTAACAAAACTAGGCTTTTCTATCTCCCAAGTCATATCTGCACTCAATAATTGGACCAATAGTGCTTCCCCATCCTATTCCTTGTTCAATTTCATCTCTTTTCCAAAATATGTTACTTCTTTGAAAAAAACACATGTACATTTTTAAAGAATAGTGGCCAAAAATCTTTTCAATATTTCCTTTTGCATTCCTAGCTAGGCTATTATGGATTTCTTCAGCTAAATAGGAAGCAAAATCAAAAATTTTGTCCACAGCAAAAGAGGAAATCTGAGTAATCATGTACATAAAACTCATGGGCATAAACTCCTCTTCATCTTCTCCAAAGACTCTGCATAGAGTCATGTATGCCTCCACAACCTTGGTATTGAAGTATGCCCTTTTGAAAGGTTCCCTAGAGGATGTTGTTATTGCAGGTAGAGTTCATATTTTGCCTATATGTGCCCTTAGTTCTCCTTGCCTATTTGCATCCTTCTTTGACATGTATTCCTTTCTAATCCTTTCAGATCAATGGGCACATGATAATCAATGAGAGGCCCTAAACCAAATACCTACCTAATTTCCTCTAGGCTAATGGTGACCAGAAAGTCACCATCGATTCTTCTCACCACTCTAATTGCTTGGTCATAGTTTTTTACCACATCCTCAAGGAGGTCATAATCCATAAAGACACTTGGAACCACTAATTTTTCTAAGTCAAAGTTCCAAATTTTTTCATGTGGGGCAAACAAATTCCTCTCTAGAAACCATTTTTTGAATTAATCCAAACCAGTCTGAGAAGTGTTAGTATCTTGGACCCAATTCCCCTTGTCATATAATCCATCTTTGACCCTTAGCCTAGGGTTTAATGATGTTATCTTTTTAACTTGTACAGTCACAATGGTGGATTCAGGGAGCAATTTGAGCAAGTCATCCTAGATATTCCTATCCAAATAATTCTCTTGCCTAGAAAACACCTTCTTTAGAGGCATCTTGATTATAATTTTTCAAAATTGATATGCTAGAGAGGTTATAGTATATAAGTACTCACCTGATTTTCTGCTTTTTCTTCTCCATAATTTTGCAACATTTCGTAACCAAAGGGAAACTACTTCATGCTCTAGTCAAGCTCAACACAATATTCTTAGCAATTTCTTCTACTTATGAAACTTGAAATCTTTATTCATGTGATGCGAAAATGGTGAAATCTCCTATAATATACTCTATTTTTTCTTGCACAAAAAGCTTTCATTCCTCATAAATGAATAGAATGACACCACCTTCTACATTCAAAATTACACCATTGATCTTTGAAAAAATCTATGATCAAAGGATGCAAGCAGAGATGAATCATGTTCTACTTGACATGTTAGTAGTCAATCCAATGAGATTTTTCCATGTTTATTTTTCCTTCATTGTTGGCACTTCAAACTAGATCCATTGATTTCTAAGGACATGTGTCATTGAGTTGCTACCTAGTATACATAAAGAGTGAGCATGTTGCCATAGTGAGGATGTGATGATCATTGATTCTATTTTGATCAAATGATAGACGTTTAATGCATCACTTAAGAGTAATATGGAAAGCCCCCTCTTCATTTTCTTTACTCAATATGTCAGTATACATAACACTCGAGCAACTCACCATAGTGATAAATCGATGGCTGTAGATTTGAGCTTGATCTGAGGGTGAGGAAACTACATGATGTGCATAGATTGTGGTGGGTACCCTAGTCACTATGTTGCATAGAGTAAATAGTGCACATCTTTTCATAGCGAGGTAGCGACTATCATTGATCTGATCTTTGATCCAATGATCAGTATCCCTCATCTAATTTTTGAATAGGGCATGGTTCTAGGTTACTAATGATGTGAGGATATCCTATCCAGTTGGCACATAAATCAATATTTTAATCCTAGTTGCACTACCACGTAACTTAGGTCCCACTATATGCCTACTTTTTGGCTGGGCGCTATGTCGCTAACAGTGAAGATCATTTATTTTTTGATCGTAACATAGCAACCTAAGGTGTTCTTAGAATTTTGATGCATACATGTATCCAACTAGATGCTACCGTGTCCCAAAGGTTGTGTGACTCACATCTAACAAAGCATATGTCTAGGACCCACCTTTTGAACTGTTGCTACATTATCATTTTCTTTCAAGGCACTATGTCACTAACAATGAAGATTGCTCATTTTTTGATCATGACATAGTGAGCTTCGATGTCTTGTTAAAATCTAGTGCGAAAAAGATAGATACCTATGAAGTCATGATTATCCTAATTAGTGCTTCTAACAGAACAATAAAATCGCATGTCCACCATGCTACTTGGATGTTTTTATGGTCACCAGGTAAATTAAAAGCTACCGTCATCTGTATTTTCTATTAAGGCACCATGTCACTACTGGAAAGGCACAAATTTTTTCCAATAGTGACATAGTGACCCATTGGAAAAAGTAGATTTTGTTGACACCTTTTTCACTTCACTATTCATGTTTTCTTTTCTAGCTCTGACAGCTTTGACAAGAAAAATGTGACTAAACACTTTTAAAGTAATGCACTTTCTAATCACTGCACCTCCATTTCACAATACCACCACTCAATTTCACAATAGTTCCTATGTCACATAGGGTACAAAACTTTCATCTTTCGATAGCAATGATGTGATTGTTGTAGATCTTATAAGGATCAGATGATATGCAACAAAAGGGAAAATGGTCACTTAGGGGCAAAAAATATTTGAATTGGACATGGAATATTCACATTTAAAAAGGTTTCATGCCCAAATGAATTAAAAATGAACAAGACCTAGGGTTTGACAAAGGTTTTCAAAAGCTATCAAATTTGTAAGACCAAAAACTAGAAATAGTAATCTCCAGCAATGGACTCAATTCTAATTTTTGGTACACTGATTGGGGAAAATTTTATCCTACAAAAATTAGACCAACAAGTTCCTTTCAAAACTTTCCTATTCTTAAAAAGTCATTCACAATGTGAATAATTTCATACTTAATGATCTCCTAGAGTTCTTGAAGAAAAGGTTGGGGGAAACCCATCAAGTCCTAGGGCTTTGTAGTGGTTCATACTAAACACTATCTTTCTCACCTCCTCCTCCTTGACCTTACTAGTCATGGCCTCATTCATTTGGTCACTCACCAACAGGGTCATTGACCTTAAAATACTTTCCTACTTTTTTCTTCTAACCTGATTATATGGGGGGTTGTAGATCTCGTGGAAATAGTTATTGACCCAATCCTCAATACCCTGCACCTTCGTTATTTCCTGACCATTACTACCCACTAGACAGTTTATGGTGTTCATCTATTGTCTTCTTAAGGCAAATCTATGGAAGAAGGTTGTATTCCTATTACCCTCCTCTAACCAATAAACATTAGATATCTTCTGCTAGAAGATTTCCTCCCATTTTAGAAGAAACTTCCACCTATCATGGTAATCCCTCTCCTCATATTGATGTTTAGGGGATGAATTACCTTCTACCAAACATATATGAAGAGATTCTAACATTGTGGCAGTCCTCTTTTTCTTGAAAATGTTTCCAAACAAAGATTTTCTCCATCCTCTAACCTCTTTGCTAATTCTTTCAAGTTTCTTAGCTATATGAAACATACCCATTCCTTCAATCTAATTATTCCACCATCATGCAATACAATCCTTGAACTCTAGTGGTGAGTACCACATGACTTCATACCTAAAGGGCCTACAGCTATTAGTTTGATTTTGTGTCCATGAGAAAAGTAGCATAGAGTCATTTAAGATGGTCCTCAGATCCACCTTTAAGGAGGTATGTGGGAGAATGTCCTAACCAGCCAAGATGAGCACTCGATCAAGCCTAACTTGGATCAGATTTTTCCCAATTCCATTATTTTACCATGTAAAATAAAATCCATGAAGGTCGATATCTATCAAATTATTCCTCCTAAGGAAGCCCTCCAAGTCATGCTTACTCTCAAAAAAGACCTCTAGGCTAACCATTTTCTCCAAAGGGTATAAAGGAGTGTTAAAGTATCCCATACACAAATTTTTATCATGCCTCATTGAATCTACTACTTTTGTTACCTTATTCCAGATTGTTAGCCTACCATTGTAGGTATTGGGGACATATAAGTTAAACAAATTTCAATTAGCAGCTTGGGAAGTAAATTCCATTACCACAAAATGGGTATTAAGGAGGATCACCTTTCCCACAACCTTTTCCAAATTCTAAAGTGTCTCTATGCCACCTGAAGCACCATTTGCACCACTATATGGGAATTTAGCACTTAGTTAGATGTATTCAACCACTCTAGAGAACATCTTCTCTATCGTTTTCACTTCCTGCAAAAGTATCATGTTAATATTAAGTTCAATGATCTTTTATTTAACATCATACTACTTCCTTAGGCTATTAAGCCCTCTCACATTCTAGGATATTATCTTCATCTTTTGTGTGGTTTAATTTCAGCCGAGTTTTTTTGTTTCCCCTATGCTATTTATTTTTTTCACTCCTTCTGATAGAGGTTCTTAATCAGAGGTCTCACCACCCTCCATATTAACCCACATCAACCTATTTTTCCATCTCTAGGCTTCCTCTTAGTGATAGTCCATTCAACTTCATTACTTAGGTAGTCAAGATTTGTACCCATATGGGTAGAGGAATGTATTTCAACAATACCTATGAGTGAGACCACTAGGGTTCTATTTGTATTTTTGATTCGTTCCCCTTGCTCGAGGATATGTTGTAGGGATCAATGTTCTCAATTTTATCATCTTCCTTAAGTGGGTTCAACTGTCCTTCCCTAGGTTGGGCCATTTGCATGGAATGAACTTTAACAATATCCCCTTTCTCATGCTCCATCATTACCTTTTTCTTAGGTGGAAAAATGATGATTTCCTCTACTTGATCATTAGCACCCTCCCCCACAGGGGTCCTTACCATCTCCTTCTCCTTATGTTGTGCCTCCTTCAGCTATTGAAGTTCCTCAAACTCACTTGAGTCCATCATTCTTACCAGTTCCATGTTTCTTTGGGGTATTGTTTGGTTTCTAATTTTTACAATTTTTGAACTTTCTAGTACCACCACCACTCTAGGTGAGGAGACTTTATCCTTGAATTTATCACTCCTTTACATTCAATAATCAAGTAATCAAACATATTACATCACTCCTTTTAAATTTTAAAAGAGTAAAACAACTAGCATTAAAATATGAAGACAACCATGTTGATCTTATATTCTTTATTTAGGTTAAGAATATTTTCTCTTCCATGCTTGAGATGTCTAGAATGAAATAAAAAAAAATGAGTGTCATTATGTCATTCAAGTCATATTACAAATTCTAGATAAATTTTTTTCTAAGAAATAACAAGGAGCAATTGTCACTATACCACACCATTTAAGTCATATGACAAATTCTAGATAGAAAATATCTTGTACAGTATTTTCTTTCTTTTTAATAGTAAACCAAGATGAAAACCATGATCCTAGCTGGGTTAAATAAAAGAAGAATTATTAAAATAGAAATATTTAGTTGGTAGCTATTTAGTGAAGTCTAGTTGGGCTATTAAGCATAACACACTCCACATTGGATGATTAATGTTAATTCCATGATGTCCTAACTGGGTGGTGAACCCGCCATGGACCATTGCCTATCTCTTTTGTACTTTTAATCAACTACTTTATTATTAAAACTTGGAATCTTTCTCTACCTCACAAATACAATATAGTGCCCTACATTACAAAAGAAAAGAAATATATAAAGGGAGAAATCACAAAATATATAAACTTATCTGACACTAGAAAATGAATATCATACTCAACACTGAATCCATAAATAGATAAAAATAATAATGAAGGGAAAATGTTGGAAAACTATAACATCATGTAACAGTTGTGCTATTGGTTGGAGAATTTTAGAGTGGTACTGAGGAAATAGCCAGCAAAAATAGAAAAATAAAATTTTCACTTTTAAAATTCAAATAACAAATAGCAACAACTTAAGAGTTCTAATAATAGAAAAACTAATGCAACCACCTCTCCCTTCTCATAAAACCTAAAAACTACATTACTAAATAGGGGGAACATACCGAAGGTAAGCTCTACTGTAGTAGACACCCTTGACAATACCAATATTTGTACAAATTTACACACAACTTCATTGTGGAAAAAAAAAAACTTGCACAAATTTATCTACTAAAATGCATTCTAGTAATGTCAAAATTTGATAAATTAAAAAATTAAAGATAACTTTTAATAGTAATTCCAAAAGAAAAAAAAAATCAAATTTTAAATCGCTTTTCACTTTTGATTAGACGAAATTTGAGAATCATATGAGGGCGTAGAATAGATCCAAAAAGTCTAGAACTATTCACAAGATATTTAGGAATAATTTGGAACACTAAAGTGCATTTCCCTAGAACTACAAAAAGGCATTGAGAGTATTTATTTTTTTTGCCACCACATTCACTCATGGAAACTCTAGATCATAGTGTCCATTTTATCTTTCCAATCATAGCCTAGCCAATAAAAAAAAAATTGAAAATGTTCATATTTTTAAATTGCCCTTTATTCACTAGCTAGAATATTTTTTCCTTAATTTCTTAATAGAAAAAAACTAAAATCCCTAGCAAAAAGCACATGAACCAATGAGAAAATAAGAAAATTAAATAGAAATATAATAAAAAATCTTTATGCACTACAAACTATAGGATAAATTCCATTGACACATTTTGGCAAGCAAGATTAATTGACATCTTGCCTCTCATCATTTATATACCACATGGACTAACAATTTCAAAGGAACTTCATGTGGACCAAAAATTTCAATCTTTGGAATTTTACTATTTTTAAAGTGAACAATTAATTAGATTGAAGCAATAGAAAACATTAGTTCCTTATCAATATATAGGAGGGACAAAAAAACAAATATATAACAATGCAATTGGTAACTACAACTGATTAAGAAATAATTATTGTTTTTATTCTTTTACCATCGCTTGGTTATCAATATTTTGTTTAGGTGGGGGTCCATAAGGGGGTACATGACTATTTTTTTAGGTCCAAGAGGCCCAAGAGGTTCCATAGGAATTTTATCCCCACTATTTTAGGTCTATTATTTTGAACAAGTGAAAATAGGGTGACGTTGGAGATAGCCCTACCTACAAAAAAATTTAGCAACTTGTCAAAAAATCATATATTTTATTCTCATCAAAATTTTAAAATAATTTTCAAAATTTAAAATTTAAAATTATGTTCCTCAAAACTTAGGAGCTGAAACTTCTCCCAAGTTGGCAGTGCTCTAGCCTTTTGTATCTAGCCTAGTACCAAGTGGACTCTTGTAGGGTGATCTTGTATCCCCAACCCAATATATAACTTTAATATTTTAATCTAATAGAGAAGGGACTATTCGTTAAAAAATATCTTCCTATAAAATCTAAACTAGTGCAACTCTATTTTTGAGAAAGCTTGCATCCATGGAGCCCAACCTTTCAAAATGGAGAAAATGTTGAAACAAATTTTGTTGCATGGCATGTCAATGGAAAACAAAAATTTGACATTTAGTTGTGCAAGTCAAACCCTGACAACCACAATTCACTTATCCAAAATGGTTGTGTCACAAAATTATATTTAATGGGGTCCTTAATTGATCATTGACCTATTGACTCCTCCTCTAAAATGACCATCCCTTCATGCACACTCTTCTGTATTGTTTTCATATTGGTCATCCTTCACTTCCACCTTTCTCTTCCCCATGGATTAACTGTCAACAAATGCTATGGAAAATATCTCTTACTTATTAATCTTATATTCTTTTTGAACTGTACATCAATTCAATTGATTTTTGAATAGTAAGAATTGAAATTTATAATAGGCATAGGGTCATACATCCAACCACACTCTAATTTTTTGGTTGGATGGTGGGTATCAATTGGCATTGAGGCAAGAGGGAAAATTTTTTGAAACAATTTGTACAAACTAGGGGAAACGAGCCAGTTGTCACTCATGTACATAATGCTGCCATGTTAACCGTTACCTTCCCACCAATTACTACCCAAAATAACCTATTACCTACACACAAACATGAAATTTTTTTTTACCATGAATTACTTTCATTTGTGCAAAAATTACTATAACTACTATTGGTGGTCTTAGTGGCAGGTATTGGGCAAACATTTTAAAATGATACTTATGGACCACCTCGCACTCTACAAGTTCTACAAGGTATTCCTTAAATGCAAAAAAATTGAAAGGTTAGATTTAAGGTCTTCACTCACCAACATAAGCTCACCCAAAAAATTGGTGAATTTTGGCATACAGGTTAGGAACTGTAGATGTAGAGCAACCATGAAGTTAACCTAAAGAGCTACTAGATAATTTCCCCTAATATCAGTATTTGTGAGAAGAAAAAGTGATTTTATCACAAAATTCCTAGAAAATTGACCAAAGAAAAAGCTAAGGGTGGAATGTACGGGCAGTTCAGTGAACATATAAAATTGTGGTATTAGGTGGAGAGGAGAACTTTCTTATGACATGTAGTAATTACAACTCATGTCCAAACGATTCACCCATTGGGAAGTAAAAATAAAATAGAAAATCAGTCATAATAGCATTAAACCCGTTGTATTGATGGAGAGATGAAAAATAAATTAGACTTTCAAACCTACCATGCATAGATCATCTCGAAAAATTATCGAGTCTAATATACGAAAGTAGCTTACAACTGGAGGGTAAGAAAACATTTTGAATGACATCTAAATTTGATGAGAGATTAAGTTGCGTAGAAAGCAAGGCAAATTATATGTTGTCATCCTCCTACCGTGGTCACTTCAAGAAAAATCAAAAGTTGATGGAAATACAAAAGTTTGATATTTTGGGGAAAATTGTCAAAAAAAAAATTTAATTTATGTGGTTAACAGTGTTTATAGGAAAGGTTGATCTTATCATTGATCTTATCAACGTTCAGAAGTCTGGTATGTTGTGGAAAATTGACTAAAGAAAAAATGTTGGAAAGTACCGAGATGTCAGTCAACATCAACAACATAGAAATGTCTGTCTCATGTTTTGTGGAAAATTAAGAGAAGAAAAAATCTTCGACTTTGATCTTTTCATTAAGGCAAAATTTTAAGCAAATGTGTCAGATATATTACAGATTCTACAAAAAATAGATAGAAGGAAAAAAAGATTACTTGATAGAAGTAATTGTATGAAAAACCTTTAGAGAGGTGCAGGTCCCCTTCCCCTCCTAAAAGTCATGATTCCTCTGCCCAAACTTCAAGACCTAGATCAAGATCTCCCATTTCCAAGTGCAAGGAGGATGGAAATGTGGAAAGTCAGTGGTGCATCCAAATTTCTTTGATGTCTTGCGTAATGAGGATGATTATTTTTCCATAGTTTAATTATGAATTATAAAACTCTATCTTGGAATGTGAGAGGGTTATCACTCCCTCACCGCAAAGTTGAAGTTTAGAAAATCATTGTCAAATGGAAACCTAATATTATATTTTTGCAAGAGGTTAAGCTTGGTGGACCTCATCTTGCTACTTCATTCTTCAACATTTGGAGAGAGGGAACTTTCTTCCATACATTGCATAATGAAGGCAGGGGGGTAGCAGTTATTGGACTCGCTCCCAGGATTAATAGGTTTGTCATCAATAAAGGGGAGGATCTCTCACATAACTATGTGTGGGTACTGACCTTCATTAATGATGTGCCTATAGGTTTTTGTTCAATTTATGCCCCTAATAGTGCTAAGGATAGATGCACTTTATGGGAATGGTTGTTTAATCACCTTCCATAGGTAGATTGGGTTTTTGGAGGGGACTTTAACATGATGGAACATTGTACAGATTGTAGTTGGTTTAATCATTTAATAATATTAGATTTCCACAATCCATTGCTAATGAGAGTATGCTTCTGGATTTGATTGCATATGTTTTTTATGTTAAAAAAAAAAACATATGCAATCAAATCCAGAAGCATACTCTCATTGGCTTAATCATGTTAAAATCAGCAATGAAGAATTTGATAAATGGCTATTTTGTCAGAATTCTATTGGTATTGTAGACCCTATTTGTAAAAAATCTCTAAGTCACCAATAAAATTGGTTTACTTGGTCTAATTTTAGGTTAGGGGTTGAAAGGAAACTTAGTAGATTAGATAGATTTTACATCTCTCCTCACCTACAAGTAATCCAAGATGTTAGTGGTTGTGTTGTGAGGGTAGATTACACTACTACTCTTTTAGATCATTTTCCTATCATTTGTATGGTTGCTAAAGATAATTCCACAGTTTTTAATTTGCAACTGCCTTTTAAGCTTAACACCTCACATTTGAAAATCCTATCCTATGTTGATGCATTGGTGGGGTTATGGAACCTTTTCCCTCGATTGAGAGATGGGGAGTCATATAGAGAATGGTGGCAATTAGCTATCTCTAAGTGTGCCGAATTTTTGCACTCATTTGGTAGAAGATTGGCATGGTAATGTAGAAGGAAGGAAAAATCTTTACAAGGGAAATTGGAGCTAGATAGAAAACTATTAGCATTTGATCCTAACAACATAGTTTTCCAAGCTTCCATAGCTTCTAGTGAATCTCAACTATAAAATCTTGATAATTATTGGGGGAAAGGAGCTAAAATTGGAGCTAGATTGCATTGGTATAAATAAGGTAACAAAGGCTCCAAGTACTTTTTTTAGTACCTCAATTACAAACATAGAAAGGAGTTCATAGGCCCTATATTTGATGATGATGGACAACTACATTCTAATCCAGAAGAAATAAAAAATATATTTCAGGGTTTTTATGAGAATCGCTTTAGAGAGGATAAAAATTGGCAAGATGTTCATTTAATTTTAGAAGATATGCTTGAAGATGTCATTCTGTAGAAGGTGAAGCAAGATTATAGTAGATACATTGATTGAGACCTCTCTATAGATGATTTAGAACATGTTGTTTTCTTTATGGCTCCCAATAAAAGCCAAGGCATTGATGGCTTATCAATTGAATTTTATCAAACCTTATGGCAACATATTAAGGAGGACTTCTATTTGGTTTATTTAGAAGCTATTAATGAAGGTTCCTTGGGCCCAATGATTAATATAGGCTTCATTAAACTCCTCCCTAAAGGGAAAAATATGGATTACAAATCTGGCTGGCATCCTATTACTTTGTTAAATACTTCCTATAAAATTATTGTGAAAGCATTGGCTACCACGATAAAACCAATGGCTATGATGATAGTTTGTCCTGAAAAAACTAGTTTTTTGGGTGGCAGATTCATATTGGATAATTTAATGGTAGCTTGGGAGACATGTGAATAGGCTCAACAATCTCAACAAGATGCACTGCTGGTCAAGCTGGACTTTGATAAAGCCTATGATAGAATGAGATGGGGCTTCAATATAAAGATGTTACAATGGTTGGGGTTTGGTCCAGAAATTGGTAAGCATGTTCAAATGTTATTTACCAATGCAAATGCATAGCTAAGTGTCAATAATTCTTTATCTAACCCATTTCCTTTGGAACAGTTGATAAGACAAGGTTGTCCTCTATCTCCTTTTCTTTATGTATTAGCTACTGATGCTCTGGGATATCTTTTGCAAAAATATAATCACATGGGGCTAGTTAAGGGCATTGCTATTCCTAATAATTTCATGGTAATCAAATCACATTTTGTTGATGACAGCTTGTTGTTTGTGCAAAATTTTGAATCTGAAATTAACAATGTGATGGAGGTTTTGGAATTGTATTGCTTAGTTTTACGTTCTAGACTAGCTCATCATAAGACTGAGTTTCTAATGATCTAGCCTGACCCAGTCCCAGCATGGATTCCTAATCAATGGAAACTCATTAAGCATGGGTAGATTACACGCTATCTTGGCATTCCCTTTGGGTTAGGGGTTTCTCTGCATGACATGTGGGATTGGTTTCTCAAAAAGCTGAAGAACAAAATTTTTAATTGGGTCAATAGATATCTCTCATTAGCTGGTAAAATTCAAGTGATTAATAGATTTTCTAAGCATCGCATGTTTATTACTGTTCTTGTTGGATGCCTTCTAAAAAATGTTATGAGGGCCTTAACAAACTCATCTGTCAATTTTTGTGGACTAATTGGGATGGGAAGGCCAATTTTAGGTTGTCTTCATGGCTTCATTGTATCCAACCAAAACATAGAGGTGGGATGGGACTTTTGGACCCTAAGACTCAAGGTATTTGTTTAGTTTCTAAATGGATTATTAGAGCTATTTCTAGAGATGAACCTTGGAAGATATTGGTGAGGAAAAAGATTGCTCTTGCTGACAGGAACAGTAAGTGGCATAATGTGGGATGTTTGGACAAGATCTTGCTTGCTCTATTATTTCATCTCAAAGGTTCCTTTCCTTTACAATCCATTTGGAAGGCTTGGAGGATTGTTTGTAGTGGTTTGGATTGGAGAAGAAACTCATTACAGCATGATTTCAGCTTTTTCAATTCCTCTATTTGGTGGAATAGACTTATACAATATTAGGGATAGCCATTGGCAATCAGCTTTCCTAAGCATGCTATGTACCTTTTCAAGAAAGGGATTCACACCTTTAATGATGTCTAGGATTTCAACTCTTTTGATTGGGCAAGTTGGCAAGTTACAAAGAATCACTTCAATTTAAATAACAAGATTAAAGGGTTTTTTATTTTTGTCAGGTCATTGGTGCCTATGGAACTCATGATGAAGTTGTGTACACCTCTGCAATGTAGTGTCTTCAAGGATTGGCAATGGCTGGGTTGTTTTCCCTTTTCTTGTTTTCCTCTTTAAAAAATCTATTTACACATTCTTACATGTTTGAGGTTAAATCATCATCAAAAAATAAATGGGGGTGAAGGCTTACTGAAAGGAAATGGCATAATTTGAGCTCTCAAATCTAGAAATCTAAAGTTGAGGCAAATGCACAAATTTTGTCTTGGAAGATTTTACATCAAAAGTTTCTAGTTGGGGATAAATTGAGGTTTTTGTCTGTACAAGCTCCCTTGTGTCCTTTTCTTCATAGATCTAAAAATTTGAATCATATCTTTTGGAGTTGTCCTTGAGCAAAAGTTAAATGGGATATTATGTTTCATCACTTTTTGTCCATTTTTTATCGTATTTTAAGCCAAAGGGAAGTGATTTTTGGGCTTGGTCTTTGTAAGAACATGGTTGTAGACTCTATGAGACAATGCATATTACTACATATTTGGAAAAGTAGATGTCGAGCAATATTTTCTAACTAGTATATATAGCAGGAAATAGATATTCTTATGTTTTATATAGATATCTTGTATGAATTAGTTTTTCTTTGTTCATAGCTGAAGACTAAGAAGACTAAGCAACAAAATCATGCTAGGTACCAAAGACAGCTGGATGAAATTAAATATCAGGTGTTGTAGCTCCATGCTAGTGAAATGAAATGTTCTAGATAGCTCCAACAACTCATTAAGTTTCAAGTGAAGCCGTAATGTTCCTCATGTATTGTTGTTGTTTAGAGTTTGTGACTTGGTTCTCTTGTATGGTTGCTATTTGTAACTCATTTTTCTAGCCTATGACTAGGTTGCCATTGTTCCTAGATGTTTTGGTTTACCAACCTATGAGTTGGTTGTTATAGTCTTCCAATTTTGAGTTAATCATTAATTTTTTTGTAGCCTTTGACTGCTGCTCTCTATATTTGTATTTATTAGCTTTTTTTAATTTTATTTTTTTTAAATGTTTAATTGAATGAAGTAATTTTATTAACATCATTGTTACTTATCTGTTGGAGTCAAAATATGTTGTTGATAGAATGACAAATGATGTGGCAAGCTTTGAAAATAAAACTATTAAATTATAAACATTGTAAATATTGGTCATTGACCTGTTGCCCAGGACGCTCTCAAGAAGAGAACGCCTAGAAAAGAAATGCAATCCCCTTCTTACCACATTTCTGAATGACCATCCCTTTTTTGTGCAATCTCTGTATTGTAATTTTTCTTCTCCTCTTCTTCTACTTCTCCTCTATAGTTATGCATCGATTGATGCCCAACAAATGCCCTCCCCAAGAATCCTATGCTCTTGTCCACTTCAAAGCGGGTCTGAATGACACCTAGAGCACTTTGAGTTCATGGGTGAATGGAACTGACTGCTGCACCAACTGGACTAGCATCTCCTGTGACAATCACGCCAACCATGTCATCTCTATTGATATCTACCTTGGCTACTCTTTCCAAGGTGTGATATCTAAGAGCCTCTACGAACTTTGCTTTCTCACATCACTACAAATATCTAGAGTATTAGGTACTACATCCATTCCTCCATGTTTGGGAAACTATCTTATATTGACTCTTTATATATAGATGCAAGTGCCTTAAGTGGGATGATTTGCCTCTCCATTTTCTTTCTCCCCCATCTAACACAACTACATCTTTCAGTCAATTAGTTCAATGGAAGCATAGCTTCTTGCCTTGAGAATCTCTCTTATATTGAATCTCTCTCTTTTCAAGGCTTTAGTGGGATAATCCCTACCCCCATTTTCTCTCTCACCCGTCTTACATATCTTGATCTTTTTGACAATCACTTCAATGGGAGCATACCTTCTTTCCTTGCCAATCTTTCTTCTTTAACTTACCTTGACCTTCATAGCAACTGACTTGGTGGAATCATAATGGCTCCTCTTGGAAGTCTCTCTTTGTTGAAGAATTTAAACCTTGGTTACAATCGATTGAGTGGTATCATTCCATATTCTTTGCACAATCTCTCTTCATTTGAGAGGTTGTTTATTGATAATAACCAACTGAGCAGGACCATTCCCCCTTCATTTTCTCAGCTTTCCTCACTCAATGAGTTGACTGCTGGTGGCAATCATTTCAATGGGAGCATACCTTCTTGCCTTGGCAATCTCTCTTCACTTGAGAGCTTGGCTATTGAGGATAACCAACTGAGTAGGACCATTCCCCCTTCATTTGCTTAGCTTTCCTCACTCACTGAGTTGATTGCTATTGGCAATCATTTCAATGGGAGCATCTCATCTTCGTAACTTCCACCTTCTTTAGTTGAACTATACCTATCATTTAACCATCACCAGTCAATTTTTGAAGCTTTCTTTCAAAAGTTTGCAAGCCTATATGTTTTAGGTTTATCTGACTATGTACTAAATGTTAGCACAAGTTGGATTCCATCCTTTTATTTATCTAGGTTGTATTTAGAGTCATGTAGGATTGATGACCAATTTCCATCTTAAGTATCAACACAGTTTTTACTTCAACGGTTGGAAATAACAAATGCCATTCCTGTGGGAGTAATTCCCTCTTGGTTATGGGCAACCGGTCCTCTATTGTATCATCTGAATCTTTCAGGAAATAATTTGGAAGGAAGGTTGTCCTTAAATCCTTCAACATGGATGCAACTATATAAGCTAGAAGTGTCTAGAAATAAATTGATTGGATGCATCCCATCAATGTCATCTCCTAATATGACAATATTGTTTCTCAACGATAATATTTTCACTAGCAACATTCCTCCTAGCTTGCGCGAATCATCCCTACTCAATATGTTAAATCTTGCAAACAACATATTAATAGGAGTGATCCCTATCATCTTGTCCAATTGCTCTTCCCTCGTTATCCTAAATTTGGGAAATATTAGTTTGGAGGGAGGCTTACCACATGAATTGGGTATGCTGAGTGGATTATATTCATTAGTTGTTCACAATAATAAGTTGCATGGATCACCCTTTTTCATTAGCAAATTGTTCAAAGCTATAGGTTCTTGATATGGGAAATAATTTATTTGGTTGTGAAATACCAAATTTGATTGAATATCTTTTAGAGGGAAGAGTGCTGGTGTTGAAATAGAACAATTTTATAGGCAGTATTCCTTTAGAAATAGGCTAGTTAATGAACCTTCAAATCTTGCTGCTTTCATCAAATCGCATCTCAGGCGAAATTCCACAAACAATTACATTCTTGAAAGCAATAGCAAATGAATCTCAAAATGGTTTTGTATTGTCATCTGATTCTATTGAGTCATTCTATCAAGATGGGGTGGATATGAATTTAAAAGGTACAGATCAACACTATTCATATATTATTTCCACACTCACATCTATAGATCTCTCAAACAATGAATTGGAGGCAGAAGTTCCTTCTAATTTGGGGAATTTGAAGGGGCTTAAGAATTTTAAACCTTTCAATGAATAATTTGAATGGAAAAATTTCAATTTTTTTTGGTGAAATGTATCAATTGGAAGCATTGGACCTTTCAAGTAATCATTTTTTAGGACAGATCCCTATAGAGCTCGACTCTCTCAGTATTTTACACTCACTAAATCTATCAAATAATAGTATTTCAAGAAGAATACCACAAGGAACACATATGACCAGCTTTGGAGAATCCTCTTATTCAAGGAATCCTAATATATGCGGGTGTCCCCTACGCAAAAATTGTTCTTGGCCAAAATTTGTTCCTTCTCCTCCACCAATTTATGTTAATAAGATAGAGAGAAGCACTACTTATCTATAGCATGGGATAGCATTTGGATTGTCCTATGGAATAGCTTTTGGTGGAGTAATATCATTGATCCTCATAAAAATTAGTAGGAGAAGGAAATACTTCATTAAAGTTGATACAATCTTGAAGTTTTTATTTCCATGGATGAAGAATTTGACACTATGAAGGGATACATGTACAAACCATTTAAATGTGAGGTTTTTTGTCCTTCAAAGTATATATCACAATTCTAAATATTGAAATACCAAAATTCAAAAGGTGTTGGTATATTTTAACAAAGTATATCTCACAGTTCTAAATATTGAAATACTAAAATTCAAGAAGTGTTGGTATATTTTAAGATAAAATTCCATAGGTTATTCTATCAATTGTAGATTGTTGGTAGTTCTTTTAAATTGAATGATATAATTTTCTACTTTTTATTGATACATAACTTTGTGTATAGGGACCTATGTTTGCTTATGATGGTTTCTTGGTTCATCTAAAGACTTCTTGTACTCGGTGGCTGAAAAAAATCATCGCACATGCTTTTGGGGAGGAGCTACTTGTAATAGGAAACTCTTTTACTTTTATGAAGAAAAGAAAGATACAAAAATTAAAAAGTTATTGATTTTGTTAGAAACATATGATGCAACATCAAATGATAAGATAGATGTTGAAGTCTAAACTTATAATGACTGGAACATCTAAGTTGTTACTAAGAAAAAAAATTAAATAAGACATTTGTTAGTTTGATTTATATTAGTCTAATAAAATATATATACATAAATCAAACTATTGTAGACTTGTGATATTGCTATTAGGATTTAACTGTATGTTTTTTAGTCACACTCGTTGACTTGTATTTCATGAGTAGTGATTCAACATGAATCCATCTCTCATGAGTATAAATGGAACACTTTACTAGTTAAAAGAAAAAAAAGACATCTTTTAGTTTTATTTATATCAGTCTAATAAAATGCATATATACACAAATCCAACTATTCTAGACTTGTGATATTACTTACATTTATGAAGAATGGGAAGATTTCAAAATTAAGAAATTAGTTTATTTTATTTGGAAATGTGAAAGAATATTCATGAACATGTGATAAAACATCAAATGATAAGATAAATGCTAATGTCTAAACTTAGAATTACTGAAATTTAACATTTAAATTGTAATTGGTAAATAAATTGAATAGGACATCTTTTTGTATTGGTAAATAAGAATCTAAACTGTGACTGGTAAAAAACATCAAATGATAAAATAAATTTTAATGCCTAAGCTTAGAATGACTAGAATAACTAGACTTAATTATAGTTTCAGAAAGTAGAAGTAAATAAACTAATCTAGACTTAATTATAATTTGAGAAAGTAGAGAATTAGAAATATTAAAATTTTCACTTTTTAGAAATGCAAATAAATTTTCTTTCTTAATAATATTTTTGATAAAGGTATATATAATAATTTTAGTCTGCTTTTGGATGAAGAATTTTTCTTTTCAATTTTGAAAATGAAAATTTTATATTTTTAAAATGATGTGAAGTGTCATATTGGCTAAATTCAAATCATAGGCCTTGATGCAATTATCATGACTGTAAAGAATTCATTCGAACTAAATGTCTATGTTAGTAAGCCTCATTATCCTTTGGCTATCTCTTTTTCAAAAATATCTCTCTGCAGCAAAAAAAATTGATGCTATCTCTTTTTTAAAAAGATGTTTTTGCAACCAACAAATGAAGATATAGACATTGTGATTTCAACATTCAAATTTTTAATCTTGTTATGATCAATTATTCTCTAAAATTTTTGACAGTATCATGTAGTTATAGAAGACAAGAATTGATCTATTGAGTCAAAATTTTCTAAATTTGAAATTTTTTTCCCACCTCATTTGTGAATATAATCTAAACATGTTTCTTAATGGCATACAATAAGTATTTGATTGTTCTTTTCCCCAGACCATCACTTTTGCCTCTATTGTTAACTTCACAACCTATTATGATCATTATTAGGTAGTCTATTGTCTCTGTTAACTTGCTACATTCTTAATTTCACTATCTCCAAATTAGTGTAACTTTACAAAGTGTCGTGGCTGCCCTTAAGTAATTGTTATAAGGTAGTCTGATTTATCTTTGGACTGTACTTTGTTCACATAACTTCGCACCACTCTCATATATGTAAATGAGGACAACTAATTTGGTCCAAAGAGAATTAAAGATTTTAATGTCATTACAAATCTAGCTCCAAAGAGAATCTTGGTACCTCCTATTTGGCTAGAGAATAAAAGTGGGGATAATTATGAAGGAAGTTAAGAAAAGGGTGAATGAGGGAGAGAAGTAGGAAGATGAGAGGAGACAGAGTAAAGGACAGATATATAAGGTGATTAGGTAGCTAGCTAGCTAGGTAGATAATAAAATATATAAAACAAAAGTCATAAGATAATAATGAAGAATAAATTGTCATTTCATATTTTGATTGTAAGTTCCCAAACAAAATATATCCAAAATTTAAAATTAGACACAAGTCAAACATTCTTTATATGAATCTTATAAAACTATATATATATATAAACAAAATAAAATAATTATAAAGTAAATTAATTGTGTAGTTGAATATTGATAAACATTGGTCCTTTGTCTTTATCAAAAAAGGAAAAGATTGTGGGACACAATAACATTGGTTATTCAGAAAATTACTCTCCAAAATTTTATTAGGGAGTGTATAAAATGATTAATATAAAGAAAAAAGAGGGTATGTGCAGGATCATGGTCAACCAAACTATGCTCTTAATTGACAATAAAAAAATTAGAAAATCAGGGTTATGTCAACTTGACATGCAATTTTCTACTTGTTATTAAATTTATATCAAAAAGTTGAGAGAAAAGAATCTCTAGCAAATTGAAACTCATTTGTAAATGACTAGGACTTATCTCAAAAAAATAAAAATTGATTGGTCAAAATTTTGAATTTTAATGCAATATTACAAAAATAAGAAGTAGACGTATGTCTAACCAACTTAATCAAAATCAAATGATAATATTTTTAAATAAAATTCTAGATATAAGTAGTAGACTCATGCCTAGATGTGACACATATTTTTGGATATTTTTATTTTAAATAAATAATAAATAATTAACTTTTGATTTTAGTATTTTTGGAATAAAAAAACTTTCGTGTCTGACCACCTTAACTAATTCAAAACTCTATAAAATTCATATTTTCAATTTTACCCTTATAGTATAAGAAACAGAGAATGTAATGCATCTTTAAGATTTAAAAAATGATGTACCATTTGAATTTTATACTTGTTTTTCAAGTAGTGTGCCAGTTAGCACTTTATACACAACTCCATTAGAAAATAAGTAATAGTTACTTACTAAACTCATAATTTGACAAACCTTACATTTATGGAAAGACAAGAAAATTATTAAGAAATTCTTTTCATTTCATCAAATTTTCATGAAGAAAAAGTTGGCAGCTACATGTTTGAAGTAAAAATCTCATAAAAATAGGCCAAAAGCACATTTTTAGGATGTTTTTAAAGTTGACCATATAGGTTTGGTATCAAAATATATAGTATACCTTATAAAGATATTAATTTTTTTTATTTAGTATCAGGTGGGTGGGAAAAAGGTTGGAATATATTTTGAAATGGTTTGAGATATTTTAGAACTATAATTTTTTTAGATCACCACTTTTAGGCACATCATGATCCTACACATACCCAAGAGGGGTACAAAGGTGAAAAGATTGCTAGAGATTAAAGTAGATAGGAAAATATAGGGAGATACAATATATCGATAGATGGATTAGATTGAAATATCAAAGTGGAGGATAGTTATGAAGGAAGAGACAAAGAGGAGGGGAGTGTGAGGGAGAGAAATAGAAAGCGGAGACAAGGGAGATAAAAAGAGAGAATGACAAATATATATGAGGGTGATACATGGATAGTGGATAGATAGATAGATAATGTAGATCCAAGACAAATAGAGGAATTAGGATACAGACACAAAGGAGCAAAATGTAAAGAGGGGTAAGATAAGATAGAGACATGGAGTGAGAAAGAAGCATCTATGTGCATGAATAAGAAACATATAAAGATAGAGTTATGGAATTAGATAGTTTATGAGTAACTATTCAAGAAAATCATCAAAAGTATACAATACTATCATCTTAATCCTTGCACCTTGCAATGGTTCAAGTGTTAGTTATCTTTTATGATGTGTGTTAGTGGGATTGTAGAAGTTTTATAAATAGATGAATTATCAATATAATAATAGATATAGGATATATTTGTAGGGCTCTATTTCTATCTTCTTTTGACTTCTTTTGTAATCTACCTTTTATGATTAATAATATCATTGTTGCTACAATAATCTACTAACACTTATACTCTATTTTATGCTCTTTCTCTATGCTCTAATTTATCTTTAAGATCCAAAAGAGACATGTTATTGAAAAATGATAGTTGACATAGAGCACGTTGTTTCCATTTAATGGTGCTCTGGAATTTTCATCCACCAACATTGCCACGAGATCAATACTTGCTCCCCAATTCTTGGCCCATATTGTAGAAGAATATGAGAAAGTGTCCCACATTCTAGACTCACATTTTTTCACATGAATCTTTCTTTCTTTTCGAGAGTTTAAAAATTGACAAGTCTTTAAATTGGGTTTGAGTAAGGAATTCGACTTAGGTTTTTCTAATGCAATATTGTTTATTTAGCACTCAAATTCTAGAATTGAATGGATGAATGAGGCCAAAAATTAGATAAAAAACAAGGAGATTGAGATTCACTTAAAAAGCTAAATATTTAAACTAATAAAATCAACTTTTCAAAGAAAACTCTTCAAAATTATAAGACAACATGAGAAGAGGAGAGTACCCACATGGATGAAAGAAGTGAATATTTTGAAATTATAAGATGACTCTCAATGAAAAATGGGCTATATCCTCACCATAGATTTTGTCAGAAGTAGTGTCTAAACCGATTTTGAGAAATCCTTGCCAATATGTTGATCGGGTCAAAACTAAGCTACTAGACATAAAAGAACACATTATGCTACATGGAATGGATAATGTTATTTTCCTCTTATAGAAAGAGTTATAGATTTAATGGGAAGATCTCCATAAAATCTTAAACAATCCATTATAATACAAAATGAAGTATTGATATTCCAAATAACTATTAAATGAGACATGATTTTCCTTCCACACAACTAGAAATATAAAAGTCAAAGGTAGAAATATAAGAATGAGTTGTACAACCTCATAAATAGTTATTTCCACATGAACCAACTATTGTTCAAGTTGCAACAGGAAGTTCCTGTAAAATAGGTGACATGAGGTTCAAGTAAAATATATGGTAGACCTGTAAAATAGGTGACATGAGGCTTCCTTAAAATAGGTGATAGGAAGATCTGCATCCAACATGTTGACAAATGACATAATGAAAAAATGTTTTTTTAGTAAAGATAATCAACTATTATTTTCATATTCTACTACAAAACCATATATAATACATCTTATTAATATTTAATCACATGCAACATAAAAGTGAAAAATGATATAAAATGGAATATAAATGGGATATGAAAGTGAATATAATAGTATATAAAATAAATTGAAAGATGGTGTAAAATGGGTCATAAATAGTTCTCATCAAATATTTCACCAAAGTATTGGAGAGAATCTATAAGTATTGTAGCCTATACTCTAAACCAAGTCCAAGTCAAGATAGGTAAAAAAAAAAAAAAAAAAAAAACCAACCAAGTGAAATACATGAAAAAGAAAGACGAATTGAATTAGTCTTAGAAAAGTAGGTAAGGAGGGGTCATACACCTAACCAACTAATTCGAAACAAATATTAAAGAGTCATGAAAAGAGGTAAGTTAAAGAATGACAGATGTTTACTATATGAGGTTTAACCTATTAAGTTAAAGATGCTTTGAAGAATGAAGATTTGATTCTAGAAATGCATGAAGAAATTGATTAAATAGAGAAGAACATGACAGGGACATTGGCACCCAAACCAAAGGACAAGAATGTAATTAGAACCAAGTGGGTATTCAAAAACAAGTTGAAAGAGAAAGGTAAAGTCACAAGGAATAAAGAAAGACTAGTTTGTAAGGGATATACATAAGAAGGAGGATTTGATTATGGAGAGACATTTGACCCACTTTTAAGGTTGGAAGGAGTGATAATTATAATTACCCTCTATAGCCCCATAGACAAGAATAATTACCCTTGTGATATTACCTTCAATCCCTTTTTGTATCAGCAGAGAGCCCTTTTATATTCCTTACAACATTATGCTCACCAATTTATCATAAGAACAGAAACACCACATACAATGTTATTTTCAAACTATGACCCATGACTGATAGTCTACCACTATCTGCATAACATCAACATTGTGGATTGAAAATTTTATGATGTTATCCTTTAATGATACCCATAGCACCGAGGCTTCTCTCCTGCTACCTTATGATCTCATGCTAATAGCTATATAAGTCTCCATCATATCTCTTGGAGTTTTCCCTCTAACTATTGTCTTAACCCTATGACCATATATTAATAGTTACCTTTATTGCTTACTATAACTCCAAAAGCCCTAACTTTATCTTTACTTTAGTCTCTTAATTATACACTTGACTCTTGATACTGGCATTGGGACCCTTATGCTTTCATTTGTTGAAATTATGCTTTGCCTTACTTTGTAACTGTGAAAGTCTTTATGTCTTACCTTACAATCTTATGATCTTCCACTTTCATATCTCTAGAAGACATTATTGACATGTGCTTGACTCTGCTATGCTTATGTGTTAGGCAGCACATCCTAAGATCACAAGCATCATATGAATTGAGACTCTATCCTTTACAATCTCTTGATTCTAATCTATGTGAATGATTAAGACTTTATAGAAAATCATTTACGCTTTTACACTGCTCCTTTCATTGTAAGACAATAACACTTTCCAATCTTCATAAAAAATACTTATGATGGTATGCTCTCCAAATGAGCGTAAGATCATAACCTATGTAAACTAATTCTATGCCTTTATGTTTGTGTTAGATGTCATGATATTGGGAGATCCATGATTTACTAGTTATGATCTTGCGCTAAACCTTATTTCATAGCACCATGAAGAGACTGAAAACCTAATACTCACGACTCCATGCTAATGACTTTGATTGTGAGATCGTAAAGAGACAAGGAAAAATTGAAAATTAGATGAGATCTCTTGCTAGACACAAAACCTATGGTTAAGGAAAAATATCTAAATGGATTAGGGCACAAGCCTTCTATGTTAGGGTTTTTAATAGAAACTAGAAAACAATATATGAGAAACCTTAGTTGGATAAGACTCTTCATGGTATTTTCTCAATATATTTTTAGTATTTTAGCACGGTGAAAATATAGGCTATTAGAATTTTGAGGAATAGGTTAATATAGAGATATATAATGATTGAAAAGCAAAAATGGTGATAAAGAGATATAGGGTGAGATGAACAAGAAGAAAAAAATAGACGAGATTGAGCCAAATTTGAATTATGAATTTCAAATATTTAGGTTGTCCATTTTATATATAAAATGATTGGATAGGGAGATAAGGGGAAAAGGGGGAGAGGAGTAAGATTAATAATAGAAAGAGAGATAAAGAGAGGCATAAAGTTGTAAATATTGATATAGATAAAAATCGGAGCGAGGGTGTGTGTATGTGTGTTTGAGCAAGATTTTGTTGTGAAGGGACAGATAATGCAGAAGGAAGTGGAACGGGGTGGGTTGGAAAAAAAATGAGGAGGAGAGGGAAAAGATGAAGAGGTAGAATGATAATGATATATGAAGTGAGAGATACATTGTGTGTGTGTGTTTGTGTGCGTGTTAGATCATTTAACCATCACGGGTCAATTTACAAAACTTTCTTTCAAAATGTTACTAAATGTTAGCACAAGCTGGATTCCATCCTTCTATTTATTTGAGCTATATTTAAAGTCATGTAGGATTGACGGCCAATTTCCATCTTGGGTATCAACACAATTTTCACTTGAATCGTTGGAAATAACAAACGCCAGTCTTGTGGGAGTAATTTCCTCTTGGTTATGGGAAACTAGTCCTCTGTTGTATTATCTGAATCTTTCAAGAAATCATTTGGAAGGAAGGTTGTCCTTAAATCCTTCAACATGGATGCAACTAGCAGAACTAGATGTGTCTAGAAATAAATTGAGTGGATCCATCCCATCAATGCGGTCTCCTAATTTGCGCATATTGCTGCTCGATAACAAGTGGTTCACTGGAAAAATTCCTCCTAGGTTGGGTGAATCATCCAAATTCAATATGTTAAATCTTGCAAACAACAACTTAACAGGAGTAATCCCTATCAGCTTGTCCAGTTGCTCTTCCCTTGTTCTCCTAAAATTGGGAAATAATAGTTTGGAGGGAGGCTTAGCAAATGAATTACGTATGCTGAGTGGATTATATTCATTGGTTGTAAACAAGAATAATATGAATGGGTCATTCCCTGTTTCATTAGAAAATTGTTCAAAACTGCATGTTCTTGATATGGGAAACAATTTATTTGGTGGTGAAATGCCAACTTTGATTGGAAATCTTTCAGAGCTAAGAGTGCTGGTGTTAAAGGGGAACACTTTCAAAGGTAGTATTCCTTCAGAGATAGGTTAGTTAATGAACCTTCAAATCTTGTTGCTTTCATATAATCACATCTTAGGCAAAATTCCACAAACAATTGCATTCTTGAAAGCAATAGCAAATGAATCTCAAAATGGTTTTGTATTGTCGTCTGATTCTACTGAGTCATTCTATCAAGATGGGTTGGATGTGACTTTAAAAGGTACAGATCAACACTATCCATATATTCTTTCCACACTCACATGCATAGATCTTTCAAACAATGAATTGCAGGGAGAAGTTCCTTCTAATTTAGGGAATTTAAAGGGGTTAAGGCTTTTAAACCTTTCAATAATAATTTGAATGGAAAATTTTCAAAAAGTTTTGGAGAAATGCATCAATTGGATGCATTGGACCTTTCAAGTAATCATTTTTCAGGACAGATCCCTCCAGAGCTTGATGCTTTGAGTTCTTTAGGCTCATTAAATCTATCAAATAATAATCTTTCAGGAAGAATACCACAAGGAACACATATGACCACCTTTGAAGAATCCTCTTATTTAGGGAATTCTGATTTATGGGGGTGTCCCCTACCCAAAAATTGTTCTTGGCCAAAATTTGTTCCTTCTCCTCCTCCAATTTACATTGATAAGATAAAGAGAAGCTCTACTTATCTATGGCATGAGATAGCATTTGGATTGTCCTATGGAATAGCTTTTGGTGGAGTAATATAATTGATCCTCATAAAAATCAATTGGAGAAGGAAATACTTCATTAAAGTTGATGCAATCTTGAAGTTTTTATTTCCATGGATGAAGAATTTGACACTATGAAGGGATACATGTACAAATCATTTAAATGTGAGTTTTTTTGTCCTTCAAAGTATATATCACAATTCTAAATATTGAAATACTAAAATTCCAAAAGTGTTGGTGTATTTTAAGATAAAATTCCATAGGTTATTTTATCAATTGTAGATTGTTGGTAGTTCTTTTAAATTGAATGATATAATTTTCTACTGTTTATTGATACATAACTTTGTGTACATGGACCTATGTTTGCCTATGACGGTTTCTTGGTTTATCTAAAGACTTCTTGTACTTGGTAGCTAAAAAAAATCACCGCACATGCTTTTGGGGAGGAGCTACTTGTAATAGAAAACTCTTTTACTTTTATGAAGAAAAGAAAGATACAAAAATTAAAAAGTTATTTATTTTGTTAGAAACATATGATGCAACATCAAATGATAAGATAGATGTTGAATTCTAAACTTGTAATTACTGGAACATCTAAGTTGTTATTGAGGAAAAAAAAAAAAAAAAGACATCTATTAGTTTGATTTATATCAGTCTAATAAAATGCACATACACAAATCCAACTATTGTAGACTTGTGATATTGCTATTAGGATTTAACTGCATGTTTTTGAGTCAAACTCATTGACCCATATTTCATGAGTAGTGATTCAACATGAATCCATGTCTCATGAGAACCAATCGATTAGGTTTAATAAATTATAAGGCATTTCAAATGTTCAAAGTGCTTCACCACCACTAGCATTGCATTGAAAGGTGAAACATGATGTTCATATGTTCAAAACTCGAAGTCAGAATTTAAATATGTTTTAATATTATGAAGGAGAATGATAAGTAATAACATAATGTGGATGTTTATTTTAAGGTTGCTATAGTTCCACATTGACTAGAAAATATCCTTTGCTTCCCATATGACTTTACTTTTACTTTCAAGGAATTGATCTTGGAGACTTTATTCAGCTTACATTATATTATATTTGATTTTTTATTTTTTTATTATCTAATGAGTTATGAAATCACAATTTAAAGATAATATTGATTATATTTCTTAAATAATGGACAATTTAACAAATTTATCTACTAATTAATTTTAAGATGCATTTAACATTTATTATATTATTATATATATATAATATTAAAAAAGTATTATTTTAAAAAGAAAAATTCAATATATAAATATTAATTTATTCTAATTTAAGTAATTTTTGATTTATAAATTGAACAATAAATGAACTGATTTGAGTGTTTGAAAAATTTATTATTAATAAAATATAATCTTACATTTGTTTTTATTTTAGAATTTTCAAATACACTTGAGTAAAAAGAAATTAGTAATACATTTATAAAATATCTAAAAATTTATTAATTATAAATTTAAATAACAATATAATGTGAATCATTGAGCCTTTTGTTATATGGAATGGCCTACACTACATCAATTTGTAGATGAATGTCTATTCACTATATTCAAAATTTGACATTAAATGTTAATTGAAAAATCTAGATATGAAAGGTAATAGTTTTGTTACAATAATTCAAATAAATGAAAATGGTTAGTATAAAGGTGTATCCATCAAAACATAGAGAAGAGGTTCTTTTCAAAACTACAGTTGAACTATTATGTTAGACCTCTTTGGAAAGTATGGGTAATAAGACAAGTTTGTTAACTCTCTAATAAAATGCACAATTCTATTAAAACATGATTTTTTTGTCCTCTAAATGTTTCTCTACTATATATTTTTCTATTAATTTACATATACAAATCTATAATATTAATTTTAAATAAAATGTTTTTTTCTACAAATTCTATCTTTGTAGTTGAGTTTGACAAGGATAAAATTTATAGATTCAAGTTGACATTTTAAGATAGAGTGTAATAGTGTTTATAGCATTTTAAAATTCATTCATTTCTTATTTTAAAATTTTTGTATTGAGTGCATATATAAAATTTTATGGTGTGGGAAGAGGACAAAGTTGGTGAGTATAGGTAAATATGGAGAGGTATAGAGATTGAAAAGGATAGGTGGATATGAAAAGATAAAGAGTTTTGGTGATATAAAGTAAAATGATGAGATAGGGTCAATTTGAAGTAGTTGATTTCAAAAAGATAAGTTGTCCATCTCATATAGGAAATCATAGTTAGAGAGATATAGAGATATAGGGAGAGATAAGGGGTGAGAGGTTGGAGCAGAAGTGAGTGATATGAATAATAGAAAGAGAGAAGAGCAATACAAAGAGGTGAAAATGTCAATAAAATATGGATCAAAACAAGAAAAAAAAGTGGGGATAGTTATGGAGGAAAAAAAAGGGTGAAGGAGGGAGAGAAGTAGGAAGATGAGAGGAGAAAAAGAGGAAAGGAGGGATATATAAGGTGATTAGGTAGCTAGCTAGCTAGGTAGATAAATAAATATATAAAACAAGCCATAAGAGAATAATGAAGAATAAATTGCCGTCTCATATTTTGATTGTAAGTTCCCAAACAAAATATATCCAAAATTTAAAATTAGACACAAGTCAAACATTCTTTATATGAATCTAATAAAACTATATATATAAACTAAATAAAATAAACATAAAGTAAATTAATTGTGTAGTTGAATATTGATAAACATTGGTCCTTTGTCTTTATCAATAAAAGAAAAGATTGTGGGACACAATAACATTGGTCATTCAGAAAATTTCTCTCCAAAATTTTATTAGGGAGTGTATAAAATGAATAATATAAAGAAAAAAGAGGGTATGTGCAGGATCATGGTCAACCAAACTATGGTCTTAATTGACAATAAAAAATTAGAAAATTAGGGTTATGTCAACTTGACATGCAATTTTCTTCTTGTTATTAAATATATATCAAAAAGTTGAGAGAAAAGAATCTCTACCAAATTGAATCTCATTTCTAAACTACTAAGACTTATATCAAAAAATTAAAAATTGATTGGTCAAAATTTTCAATTTTAATGCAATATTAC
Organism: Cupressus sempervirens; assembly: GCA_028749045.1. Classification (NCBI taxonomy): domain Eukaryota; kingdom Viridiplantae; phylum Streptophyta; class Pinopsida; order Cupressales; family Cupressaceae; genus Cupressus; species Cupressus sempervirens. The sequence continues at coordinate 281,970,116 of CM053793.1, read as the reverse complement.
AAAAATAAGAAGTAGACATATGTCTGACCACCTTAATCAAAATCAAATGATAATATTTTTTAATAATATTCTAGATATAAGTAGTAGACTCATGCCTAGATGTGATGCATATTTTTGGGTATTTTTATTTTAAATAAATAATTAATAATTAATTTTTTACTTTAGTATTTTTGGAATAAAAAACTTTTGTGTCTGACCACCTTAACTAATTCAAAACTTTGTAAAATTCATATTTTTAATTTTTTCCTTATAGTATAAGAAACAAAAAATGTGATGCATCTTTAGGATTTAAAAAATGTTGTACCATTTGAATTTTATACTTGTTTTTCAAGTAGTGTGTCAGTCAAAACCTTATACATAACTCCATTAGAAAATAAGTAATAATTACCTACTAAACTCATAATTTGACAAACCTTACATTTATGGAAAGATAAGAACATTATTAAGAAATTCTTTTCATTTCATCAAATTTTCGTGAAAAAAAAGTCATCAGGTACATGTTTGAAGTAAAAATCACATAAAAATAGGCCAAAAGCACATTTTTAAGATGTTTTTAAAGTTGACCATATAGGTTTGGTATCAAAATATATATTATTCCTTATAAATATATTGATTGTTTTCATTTAGTATCAGGTGGGTGGGAAAAAAGTTGGAATATATTTTGAAATGGTTTGAGATATTTTAGAAGTATAGATTTTTTAGATCCCCACTTTTTGGCACACCATGATCCTGGACATACCCAAGAGGGGTACAAAGGTGAAAAGATTGCTAGAGATTAAAGTAGATAGGAAAATATAGGGAGATACAATATGTAGATAGATGGATTAGATTGAAATATCAAAGTGGATGATAGTTATGAAGGAAGAGACAAAGAGGAAGGGAGTGTGAGGGAGAGAAATAGAAAGAGGAGAGAAGGCAGATAAAAAGAGAGAATGAAAAATATATATGAGGGCAATACAGGATAGTGGATAGATAGATAGATAATGTAGATCCAAGACAAATAGAGGGATTATGATACAGATACAAAGGAGCTAAATGTAAAGAGGGCCAAGATAAGATAGAAACATGGAGTGAGAAAGAAGCATCTATGTGCATGAATAAGAAACATATAAAGATAGAGTCATGGAATTAGATAGTTTATGAGTAACTATTCAAGAAAATTATCAAAAGTATACAATATTATTAGCTTAATCCTTGCACCTTGCAATGGTGCAAGTGTTAGTTATCTTTTATGACATGTGTTAGTGGGATTGTAGAAGTTTTCTAAATAGATGTATTATCAATATAATAATAGATATAGGATATATTTGTAGGGCTCTATTTCTATCTTCTTTTTGCTTCTTTTATAATTTACCTTTAATGATTAATAATATCATTGTTGCTACAATAATCTACTAACACTTATACTCTATTTTATGCTCTTTCTCTATACTCTAATTTATCTTTAAGATCCAATAGAGGCATGTTATTGAAAAATGATAGTTGGCATAGAGGACGTTGTTTCCATTTAATGGTGCTCTGGAATTTTCATCCACCAGCCTTGCCACGAGATCAACACTTGCTCCCCGATTCTTGGCCCATATTGTAGAAGAACATGAGAAAGTATACCACATTCTAGACTCGCATTTTTTCACATGAATCTTTCTTTCCTTTTGGGAGTTTAAAAATTGGCGAGTCTTTAAATTGGGTTTGAGTAAGGCATTCGACTTAGGTTCTTCTGATGCAATATTGTTTATTTAGCACTCAAGTTTTGGAATTGAATGGACAAATGAGGCCACAAATTAGATAAAAAACAAGAAGATTGAGATTCACTTAAAAAGCTAAATATTGAAACTAATGAAATCAACTTTTCAAAGAAAACTCTTCAAAATTATAAGACAACATGAGAAGAGGAGAGTACCCACATGGATGAAAGAAGTGAATATTTTGAAATTTTAAGATGACTCTCAATGAAAAATGGGCTATATCATCACCATAGATTTTGTCAAAAGTAGTGTCTAAACCCATTTTGAGAAATCCTTGCCAATATGTTGATTGGGTCAAAACTAAGCTACTAGACATAAAAGAACACATTATGCTACATGGAATTGATAATGCTATTTTCTTCTTATAGAAAGAGTTAAATATTTAATGGGAAGATCTCCATAAAATCTTAAACAATCCATTATAATAGAAAATGAAGTAGGGATATTCCAAATAACTATTAAATGAGACATGATTTTCCTTCCACACAACTAGAAATATAAAAGTCAAAGGTAGAAATATAAGAATGAGTCGTACAACCTCATAAATAGTTATTTGCATATGAACCAACTGTTTTTCAAGTTGCAACATGAAGTTCCTATAAAATAGGTGACATGAGGTTCATGTAAAATAGATGGTAGGCCTATAAAATAGGTGACATGAGGTTTCCTTAAAATAGGCGATAGGAAGATCTACATCCAACATGTTGACAATTGACATAATGAAAGAGAAAAATGATATAAAATGGAATATAAATGGGATACAAAAGTGAATATAATAGTATATAACATAGATGGAAAGATGGTATAAAATGGGTTATAAATAGTTCTCATCAAATATTTCACCAAAGTATTGGAGAGAATCTATAAGTATTGTAGTCTATACTCTAAACCAAGTCCAAGTCAAGATAGGTAAAAACAAAACACCTTTTGAATTTTGGTATGGCTATGCACCTAATGTCAATTATTTCAAAGTTTTTGGAAGAAAATGTTAAATATTTTAATATGCAAGGAAAGGAAAACTTGATGAAAAGAGTGATGAAAGTATATTTCTAGGAAATTCCACTAAAAGAAAGGGATATAAGCATTTTCATTCTAACACTAACAAAATTGTGGAAAGTGAAAATGTTAGAGTTGATGAATTTGTAGAAAAGAATGAGGAGGAATGCAAGAAATAAATTGAAGATTATAAAAAAAAATTCTACATCTATGAAGGAGAGAATTTTGCTTTACCTGAACAAGAGAAAGTGGTTGTCAAGCATCAACAACTAGGTACCATTGAGGTTGAACAAAAAGATTTGCTGAGCATCTATAGATTGTCAAGCATAAGGTTATAGGAGATGGGTCACAAAATGAATAAGTCAAACATTAGCGAGAGGAAACTAAACACTAGACAGGACATTTTGAGTTGTAGCAAAGATACCTGAAGTATAAGAACAAGAAGAACCAAGTGAAATACATGAAAAAGAAAGAAGAATTGAACTGGTCTTAGAAAAGTAGGTAAGGAGGGGCCATACACCTAACCAAAAAATTGGAAACAACTATTAAAGAGTCATGAAAAGAGGTAAGTTAAAGAATGACACATATCTACTATATTAGGTTGAACCTATTAAGTTACAGATGCTTTGGAGAATGAAGATTTGATTCTAGAAATGCATGAAGAAATTGATTAGATAGAGAAGAACATGACATGGACATTGGTACCTAGACCAAAGGACAAGAATGTGATTAGTAAAACATTAGAGAGAGGAAACTAAACACTAGACATGACATTTTGAGTTGTAGCAAAGATACTTGAAGTATAAGAACAAGAAGAACCAAGTGAAATACATGAAAAAGAAAGAAGAATTGAACTAGTCTTAGAAAAGTAGGTAAGGAGGGCCATACACCTAACCAACAAATTGGAAAAAAATATTAAAGAGTCATGAAAAGAGGTAAGTTAAAGAATGACACATGTTTACTATATTAGGTTGAACCTATTAAGTTACAGATGCTTTGGAGAATGAAGATTTGATTCTAGAAATGCATGAAGAAATTGATTAAATAGAGAAGAACATGACATGGACATTGGTACCCAGACCAAAGGACAAGAATGTGATTAGAACCAAGTGGGAATTCAAAAACAAGTTGAAAGAGAAAGGTGAAGTCACAAGGAATAAAGAAAGACTAGTTTGTAAGGGATATACACAAGAAGGAGGATTTGATTATGGAGAGACATTTGCCCCACTTTTAATGTTGGAAGGAGTGATAACTATAATTACCCTCTGTAGCCCCATAGCCAAGAATAATTATCCTTGTGATCTTATGCTCAATCCCTTTTTGTATCAGTAGAGAAACCTTTTATATTCCTTACAACATTATGCTCATCAATTTATCATAAGATCATAAACACTACTTGCAATGCTATTTTCAAACTGTGACCCATGACTAATAGTCTACCACTATCTGCATAACATCAACATTGTGGATTGAAAATTTTATGATCTTATGCTTCAATGATACCCGTAGCACTGGGGCTTCTCTCTTGCTACCTTATGATCTCATGCTAATAGCTATACAAATCTCCATCATAACTCTTGGAGTTTTTCCTCTAACTATTGTCTTAACCCTATGCTCATATACTAATAATTACCTTTATTGCTTACTCTAACTCTAGAGACCTTAACTCTAGCTTTACTTTAGTCTCCAAATCACACACTTGACTCTTGATATTGGCATTGGGACCCTTATGGTTTCATCTCTTGAAATTATGTTTTGCCTTATTTTGTAACTGCGAAAGTCTTTATGTCTTACCTTACAATGTTATGATCTTCCACTTTCATATCTCTAGAAGATGTTATTGACATGTGCTTGATTCTGCTAAGCTTATGTGTTAGGCGTCACATCATAAGATCAAAAGCATCATATGAATTGAAACTCTATACTTTATGATCTCCTGCTTCTAATATATGTGAATGATTGAGACTTTATAGAAAATCATTTATGCTTTTACGATGCTCCTTTCATTGTATGTTCATAACACTTTTCAATCTTCATAAAAAAAACTTATGATGCTACGCTCTCCAAATTAGTGTAAGATCATAACCCATGTAAAATAAATCTATGCCTTTACATTTTTGTTATATGTCATGATATCGGGAGATCCATAATTTCCTAGTTACGATCTTGTGCTAAACCTTATTTCATAGCACAAAGAGACTAAAAAGCTAAGACTCATGACTCCATGCTAATAATGACTTTGATTGTGAGATCATAAAGAGACAAGGAAAGTTTGAAAATTAGATGAGATCTCTTGCTAGTCACAAAACCTACAATTAAGGAAAAATATCAAAATGGATTAGGGAACAAGCCTTCTATGCTAGGGTTTTTAATAGAAACTAGACAACAATATATGAGAAACCTTAGTTGGATAAGACTCTTCATGGTATTTTCTCAATATATTTTCAGTATTTTAGCATGGTGAAAATATAGGCTATTAGAAGGTTGAGGAATAGGTTAATATAGAGAGATATAATTATTGAAAAGGAGAAATGCTGATCTAAATAGATATAGGGTGAGATGGATAGGAAGAAAACAATTGATGAGATTAAGCTAGATTTGAATTATGCATCTCAAATATTTAGGTTGTCCATTATATATATAAAATGATTGGATAGGGAGATAAGGAGAAAAGGGGGAGAGGAGTAAGATTAATAATAGAAAGAGAGATAAAGAGATGCATAAAGGTATAAATATTGATAGAGATAAAAATAGGAGATATGGAGTGAGGGGTATAGAGGGTGTGTGTATGTGTGTTTGAGCAAGATTTTGATGTGAAGGGACAGACAATGCAGAAGGAAGTGGAAGGGGGTGGGTTGGAAACAAAACGAGAGAGGAGAGGGAAAAGATGAAGAGGTAGAATGATAATGGTAGATGAAGTGAGAGATACATTGTGTGTGTGTGTGTAAAGAGAGGACATAAGAAAGAGATAGTGAAGGTGAAATGAGTGTCTATGTGTGTGAGTAATACAAAATCAAGATAGGGGCAGGGATCTAGATCAAGGGAGTTTTCCAATCTTTCTTCTTTAACTTACCTTGACCTTCATGGCAGCTCACTTGGTGGAATCTTACCAGGTTCTCTTGGAAGCCTTTCTTTACTAGAATATTTATATCTTGGTTACAAACACTTGTTTGTTGTCATTCCAAATTCCATGGACAATCTCTATTTACTCAAGTTTTTGAAAATTGCTAATAAGCAACTAAGCCAGACCATCCCCCTTTTATTTGATCATCTTTTATCACTCACTTATTTACATGCTAATAATTATCATTTCAATGAAACCATCTCTTCATCGTCACTTCCACCTTCTTTACACACTTTGCAGCTCTTGCTAAACCATCACTAGTCAATTTCTGAAACATTTTTTCACAAGTTTACAAGACTAAATGATTTGAGTTTATCCAATTGTGTGCTAAATATTAGCACCATCTAGATTCTGCCATTTCAATTATCTTATTTATCTCTAGTGTCATGTAGGATTAGCAGCCAATTTCCACCTTAGATTTCAGCAAACTACTCTCTTGTATAACTAGAAATAAAAAATGCCAATCTTGTGGGAGCAATTCCCTCTTGGATATGGGAAACCATTCCTCCTTTGAAATACCTAAATCTTTTAGGAAATGATTTGGAAGGAAGGTTGTTCTCAAATACTTCAACATGGTTGAAACTAGATCAGCTAGATGTGTCTAGAAATAGATTGAGTGGATGCATCCCATCCATGTGGTCTCCTTATTTTGACATATTTCTTCTCAACAATAATTCATTTAGTGACAAAATTCCTCCTAGATTGGGTGAATCATCCAACCTCAATATGTTAATTCATGCAAACAACAACTTAACAGGAGTGATCCCTTTGAACTTGTCCAATTCCTCTTACCTTGTTGTCCTACATTTGGGAAATAATAGTTTTGAGGGAAGCTTACCAAATGAGAAATAATAGTTTGGAGGGAAGCTTACCAAAAGAGCTCAGTAAGATAAGATTTTTACTTTCATTAGTTATTCACAATAATAAATTGCACAGATTATTCCCTCTTTCATTAGAAAATTATACAAAGCTACAAGTTCTTCATATAGGAAACAATTTGTTTGGTGCTGAAATACCAAATTCAATTGGAAATGTTTCAGTGTTAAGAGTGTTGGTTATAAGGAGAACAAACTTATAGGCTATAATCCTTTAGAGATAGGCCTGCCAGCTAATCAACCTTCAAATCTCTCTAGTTTCATTTAATCATATCTCAGGCACAATTTCAAAAACAATTGCATTCCCGCAAGCAATAGCAAATGAAACTCAGAATGGTGTTGTATTGTCCATAAGTACTACTCTGTTATTCTACCAAGATGGATTGGTTATGAATTTCAAAGGTAAAGATCAACACTATTCATATATTCTTTCCACACTCACATGCATACATCTTTCAAACAATGAATTGGAGGGAGAAATTCCTTCTAATTTAGGGAATTTGAACCTGGGGCTAATGCTTTTAAACCTTTCAATGAATAGCTTGAATGGAAGCATTTCAAAAAGTTTTGGAGAAATGTATCAATTGGAAGCATTGGACCTTTCAAGAAATCATTTTTCAGGATAGATCGCTGTAGAGCTTGACTCGCTGAGTTTTTTAGGTTAATTGAATCCATCAAATAATAATATTTTAGGAAGAACACCGCAAGGAACATATATGACCAGCTTTGGAGAATCCTCTTATTCAAGGAATCCTCATTTATCGGGGTGTCCCATACACAAAAATTGTTCTTGGGAAAAATTTGTTCCTTCTGCTCCTCCAATTTATTTTGATAAGATAAAGAGAAGCACTACTTATCTATGTAATTGGATAGCATTTGGATTGTCTTATGAAATAAATTTCAGTAGAGTAATATCATTGATCCTCATAAAAATCAGTTGGAGAAGGAAATATTTCATTAAAGTTGATGCAATCTTGAATTTTTTATTTTCATGGATGAAGAATTTGACACTATGAAATGATACATGTACAAGTCATTAAAATGTGAGTTTTTCTTGTCCTTCAAAATATATATCACAATTCTTAATATTGAAATACTAAAATTCAAATAAGGGTTGGTATATTTTAAGATAAAATTCCTTGGGCTATTCTATCACTAGTAGATTGTTGGTAGTTCTTATAAATTTAATGATATAATTTTCTATTGGTTTTTTATACATAAATTTGTGTACAAGAACCTATGTTTGCTTATGATGTCTCCTTGGTTCCTCTAAAGACTTCTAATACTTGGTGGCTTAAAGAAATCAATGCACATGCTTCTTGGGAGGACCTACTTGTAATAGAAAAATGTTTTACTTTTATGAAGAAAAGAAAGATTTGAAGATTAAAATGTTATTCATTTTGTTTAGAAATTGAAACAATGTTGGTAAACACATGATGTAATGTCAAATGATAAGATAAATGTTTAAGTCCAAACTTGTAATGAATGGAATTCAACATCTAAATTGTTACTAGTAAAAAATAAAACAAGAAATATTTGAGCTTCATTTATATCAATCTAATAAAATGTGTATACACAAGTCAAACTATTCTAGAGTTGTGATATTGCTATTAGGATTTGACTATGTATTTTATAGTCAAACTCATTGACCCATATTTCATGAGTAGGCATTCAACATGAATCCATCTCTTAGTAGAATAAATGGAGCACTTGGTACTTATTGGATCTATGTCAAGCTCATAGAGATGAAGTACTGAGACTTTTGGGAGGTTACCCATCTTTGTACTACTCCATCTTGAGTGTGCTTAACTACAGAGCTTCCTCCATGATTAAACCCACTTTGCTTGCAACCCCATTTTCCAAACCTTCACCAAGTGCTATACCATATGAACCATTCATTAGAAAGCTCCTTAATCTCGTCAATTGATAAGTAAGAGATAATTTCCTCAACAAGTTAAGAAGTCTAGACTTAATTATAATTTTAGGAAGATAAAAATTATAAATATTAAAAAGTATTTAATTTTGTTTTACATATAGAATTTTGATCCCCACCCTAAGGTTAAAAGGTATGCTACATTTTCCTCTATAAAAGTATCATATAATCATTTTAATATGCTTTTGGATGATGAATTTTGATTCTTTCCAATTTTAAAACTCAAAATTTTAAAATTTTTCCCGATGTCAAGTGTCATATGGTTAAATTTAAATCTCAGGCCTTGATACTATCATCATGACTATAAGAAATTCATTTCAATTAAATGTCTATGTTAGTAAGCCTCTGTTTCAGAAAGATACCTTACCCCATTATCTTTTGGCTACCTCTGTTCCAAAAAGATACCTTACTCCATTATCCTTTGGCTACCTCTATTTCAGAAAAATATCTCTATAGCAAACAAATGATGATACAATAATTGCAATTTTGCATTTTGCATTGGCTACTTGAGAATGATATCTCTCCAATAATTGTACTTTTGGCATTCAATTTTTTTGATCTTGTTATGGCTAGCTATTCCATAATTTGAGTATTTGTCCTTAATGGTAATATTAAAAATAAAACATAAAGAAACAAAAGAAATATAAAATTAAAAATTAAAAAGCAATATCATTAAATGAAAGGCCCGTTAGGTGTTTTCTATGCTTTTTCGATCATTTGATTGTGTTTTCCATGCTTTTTTAATCATTTGAATGGGTGAGAACATTTTTTTCATGTAAGTTCTTAAATGTCCGACTTCTTTATTGGAATGGTTGTAGTGAATGAAAACAAGGGGGTAGATAATTTTATGAGTTGTTTTGGTTTGCAAGTTGTAAGATTAGAATACCTGAATACCTACATTGTCATTAAAGCATCTAAGTTGTACTCATCAATCACGTTAATTTCATGCAGCCTGAATACCTACATTGTCATTAAGGGTCCGTTTGGTCGCGGGCATAGGAATGGAGAATAGGCATGTAATATTGGGAATAGGAATGGCTATTCTAGTAACAGGTATTTTTTGGAATGCGTATAAGCTCATTTTAGAGGCAAAATGGGAATACGTGTTCCTATTCCCTATTCCAAGTGACGAACCAAACAGAAAATGGAAAACCTATTCCAACTTTTCTATTCCTATTCCAGCAACCAAATAGGCCCTAAAGCATAATGATATGAAGTAATAGGCAAAAGATGAGAGCAACTTCACAGGCACTAGATCATGTTGATTACTTTTGATTGCCACGAATTGTACCACAAGCAAGATGAAAATATAGAGATTTTTAATAGTAGCCAATTTGTGTACGCTCCTCAAAGTCCAAATATTCTATCCATGATAATATATAGATGGAACATCAAGCAAACAATTATGGACTGGAGCCAGAGAACTTAAGTAGCGACCATTATAAACTGCAATCACAAGGATGGATGATGTGGTGGCCAAGACACTTAACATGGCATCTGGATATTCCCAACCCATACACCATGGTTAGATAGGGGAACAAGTCCCGATAAGAACAAGAAATGAACATTAGCACAACACAACAATATTTCCTAAACATAGAAATAAATAAACTATTATAAATTATGAGAAGAGGCCACGATTTTAGAGATTGCATTCAAGAGAATATGTCAATGGAATGCGATCCGCTGTGAATGTTATGTTTGCAAGAACATATGGTTAAGCAGGTCACACACCGCGGGGAATGGTTAGCAAAGTTGTGTTGGGGAAGGAGATTTGAATCCTAAGAAGCCTGCAATAACTGGTAGAGTTATCCCCAAGCTCTGTTGCCTCTACCCGAGCCAAGTGGGGATGCACAAGGTGTAGAGTTTAATGGCTAGCCAAGAGCAAGGATGCGTGGAAAAATATGATGGATAGAAAGAGTTATTTATTTATTCTTATAAATTTCAAATAATATTGCAATAAAAGCATACTTTTAGCTTGATTACCATTCAAGCTTCTGTATTTCAAAAGGAGAGATTAAGCCATCAAATTTAGAGCCCAACACAAATCTGAAAGTGTATTACATTGTCAGAATGAATTTGCGTGGGAACGATATGAAATTACACACTCTTCATATTTTATCAATTTAATGGAATAGTGTTGAGGATGTCAGTAGGAGAGCTCAATAGTATATAAAGTGGACATAATTAGATGTGGCATAGATATAATTTTCATTGAATATGCAACTTACAACTAGACTGGGAGTAGGACTTACAAAGCTCACTGGCATGAGCACAATGCATCTAAGGTATAACACAATCAGCTCATCACACCCCTTGATGAAGTGCTTGGACTGGGGTCAGCTAGTAAGAACATTAAACATGAGATAATAAAAAAAATAGTTCCCCAAACTAATTTTAAACTTCCTCTCTGATCTAGTGTTTGATTTGGACTTGTAGTCTTATCTTTTTTTTTATGTTATTTTTAAAAGAAAAACAGTCCACGTGTAAGCACGTGTAAGGGTGGTCTTCATTCTCTTAAATCACTCCCAGTCTGTCATCACATGTAGAAATAACAAATAGAGGTGCATAGGGAGACACGTTGCAATAGGGAGAAAAGTACAAAGAAATAACTTAAATTACGTTATTCTGCTAACTCACTGCCGTGAACATCCCACCTACAGAAGTCCGATATTTTGGGGAAAATTGTCAGAAAAAACAATTTTGACATTTAATTTATGTGGCCGAAGAAAAAACCAAATGCTGGAAAGTACCAGGACGTTAGTCAACAAAAACAACACAGAAATGTGTGGCTGGTATTGTGTGGAAAATTAGGAAAAGAAAAAAAACTCCGACTTTAATCTTTTCATTAAGACAAAATTTTAAGCAAACTTGTCAGATAGATTACAGATTCTGCACAAAATAGAATGAAAATAAAGTTTAATTGAAAGAAGTAATTTTGTATTGTAATCTTTCCCAATGGCCATCCCTTTTACGTGCAATCTCTGTATTGTAATCTTTCTTCTCTTCTTCTTCTGCTCCTCTACTGTTTCCCATCGATTGATGCCCAACAGATGCCCTCCCCACGAATCCCATGCTCTGCTCCGCTTCAAAGCGGGTCTGAATGACACCGAGGGCGCTCTGAGTTCGTGGGTGAATGGAACTGACTGCTGCACCAACTGGACTGGCATCTCCTGCGACAATCACACCAACCACGTCGTCTCTGTTGATGCATCATCTTCTGACCACTCTTTCCAAGGTGTGATATCTGAGAGCCTCTGCCAACTTCGCTTTCTCACATCAGTAATCATATCTCGAGTATCAGGTACTACGTCCATTCCTCCCTGTTTGGGAAACCTATCTTATATTGACTCTTTATATATAGATGCAAGTGTCTTAAGTGGGATGATTCCTCCCTCCATTTGCTTGCTCCCCCGTCTTACACATCTACATCTTTCAGTGAGTCATTTCAATGTAAGCATACCTTCCTGCCTTGGCAATCTCTCTTATATTGAATCTCTCTCTTTTTATGGCTTTAGTGGAATCCCTTTCTCTTATATTCCCTCATCCATTTGCTCTCTCACTCGGCTTACACATCTTGATCTGTCAGGGAATGACTTCAATGGGAGCATACCTTCTTGCCTTGCCAATCTTTCTTCTTTAACTTACCTTGACCTTCAAGGCAACCGACTTGGTTACAATCAGCTGAGCGGTAAAATTCCCTCATCCATTTGCTCTCTCACCTGGCTTATATATCTTGATCTGTCATGGAGTGACTTCAATGGGAGCATACCTTCTTGCCTTGCCAATCTTTCTTCTTTAAATGGCCTTGGCCTTAATAGCAACCAACTTAGTGGAAGCATACCGACTTCTCTTGGAAATCTCTCTTTGCTGACGGAACTATATCTTGATGACAATCAGCTGAGCGGTACGATTCCAAATTCTTTGGGCAATCTGTCTTTATTACAGGACTTGCATATTGAGGATAACCAACTGAGCGGGACCATTCCCCCTTCATTTGCTCAGCTTTCTTCGCTCGCTTACTTGTATGCTGATGGCAATCGTTTCAATGAAACCATCTCGTCTTCGTCACTTCCACCTTCTTTACTTAAACTGGACCTGTCATTTAACCATCACCAATCAATTTCAGAAACTTTCTTTCAAAAGTTTACAAGCCTAGATGTTTTGGGTTTATCCGACTGTGTACTAAATATCAGCACAAGCTGGATTCCATCCTTTTATTTATCTGGCCTGTATTTAGAGTCATGTAGGATTGACGGCCAATTTCCATCTTGGGTATCAACACAGTTTTCACTTGAATCGTTGGAAATAACAAACGCCAGTCTTTTGGGAGTAATTCCCTCTTGGTTATGGGAAACCAGTCCTCTGTTGTCTTATCTGAATCTTTCAGGAAATTATTTGGAAGGAAGGTTGTCCTTAAACCCTTCAACATGGATTGTCCTAGAAGAACTAGATGTGTCTAGAAATAAATTGAGTGGATGCATCCCATCAATGCGGTCTCCTAATTTGCGCATACTGCTGCTCAACGACAATTGGTTCACTGGCAACATTCCTCCTAGCTTAGGCGAATCATCCAAACTCAATATGTTAAATCTTGCAAACAACAACTTAAGAGGAGTAATCCCTGTCAGCTTGTCCAATTGCTCTTCCCTTGTTGTCCTAAATTTGGGAAATAATAGTTTGGAGGGAGGCTTACCACATGAATTGGGTATGCTGAGTGGATTATATTCATTAGTTGTTCACAACAATAATCTGAATGGGTCATTCCCTGTTTCATTAGTAAATTGTTTAAACATGCAAGTTCTTGATATGGGAAACAATTTATTTGGTGGTGAAATACCAAATTTGATTGGAAATCTTTCAGAGCTAAGAGTGCTGGTGATGAAGGAGAACAATTTTACAGGCAGTATTCCTTCGGAAATAGGCGAGCTAATGAACCTTCAAATCTTGCTGCTTTCATCTAATCGCATCTCAGGCACAATTCCACAAACAATTGCATTCTTGCAAGCAATGGCAAATGAAACTCAAAATGGTTTTGTATTGTCTACTGGTGCTACTCAAGGATTCTATCAAGATGGGTTGGATATGACTTTAAAAGGTACAGATCAACACTATCCATATATTCTTTCCACACTCACATCTATAGATCTGTCAAACAATGAATTGGAGGGAGAAGTTCCTTCTAATTTGGGGAATTTGAAAGGGCTGAGGCTTTTAAACCTTTCAATGAACAATTTGAATGGGAGCATTCCAAAAAGTTTAGGAGAAATGCATCAATTGGATTCATTGGACCTTTCAAGAAATCATTTTTCAGGACAAATCTTTGGAGAGCTTGATTCTCTAAGTTTTTTAGGTTTATTGAATCTATCAAATAATAATCTTTCAGGAAGAATACCACAAGGAACACATATGACCAGCTTTGGAGAATCTTCTTATTCTGGAAATCCTGATTTGTGGGGATGCCCCTTACCAAAAAATTGTTCTTGGCCAAAAATGGTTCCTTCACCTCCTCCAATTTACATTACATTAATAAAGAAAAGCAAAAAATATCCATGGTATGAGATAGCATTGGGATTGTCCTATGGATTAGCTTTTGGAGGGATAATATCATTGATTTTGATAAAAATCAATTGGAGAAGGAAATACTTCAACAAAGTTGACACAATCCTAAAGTGTTTATTTCCATGGATGAAGAATTTGACAGTATAAAGGGATATATGTACAAGTCATTGAAATGTGAGTTTTTTTCCCTTAAAATTATATATTGCAATTCTAAATATTGAAATAATAAAATTCAAATAAGTGTCAGAAAAAATCATAAGATAAAGAGAAGCTCTACTTATCTATGGCATGGGATAGCATTTGGATTGTCCTATGGAATAGCTTTTGGTGGAGTAATATCATTGATCCTCATAAAAATTAGTTGGAGAAGGAAATACTTCATTAAAGTTGATGCAATCTTGAAGTTTTTATTTCCATGGATGAAGAATTTGACACTATGAAGGGATACATGTACAAATCATTTAAATGTGAGTTTTTTTTGTCCTTCAAAGTATACATCACAATTCTAAATATTGAAATACTAAAATTCAAAAAGTGTTGGTATATTTTAAGATAAAATTCCATAGGTTATTCTATCAATTGTAGATTGTTGGTAGTTCTTTTAAATTGAATGATATAATTTTCTACTTTTTATTGATACATAACTTTGTGTACAGGGACCTATGTTTGCCTATGATGGTTTCTTGGTTCATCTAAAGACTTCTTGTACTTGGTGGCTGAAAAAAATCATGGCACATGCTTTTGGGGAGGAGCTAGTTGTAATAGAAGACTCCTTTACTTTTATGAAGAGAAGAAAGATACAAAAATTAAAAAGTTATTAATTTTGTTAGAAACATATGACGCAACATCAAATGATAAGATAGATGTTGAAGTCTAAACTTGTAATGAATGGAACATCTAAGTTGTTAACAAAAAAATAAAATAATACATGTGTTAGTTTGATTTATATCAGTCTAATAAAATGCATATACACAAATCCAACTATTGTAGACTTGTGATATTGCTATTAGGATTTAACTGCATGTTTTTGAATCAAACTCATTTACCCAGATTTCATAAGTAGTGATTCAACATGAATCCATCTCTCATGAGAATAAATGGAACACTGTACTAGTAAAAAAATAAAATAAGACATCTTTTAGTTTTATTTATATCAATCTAATAAAATGCATATACACAAATCCAACTATTCTAGACTTGTGATATTACATACATTTATGAAGAATGGGAAGATTTCAAAATTAAAAAATTACTTATTTTTCTTTGGAAATGTGAAGGAATATTCATGAACATGTGATAAAACATCAAATGTTAAGATAAATATTAATGTCTAAACTTAGAATTACTGAAATTTAACATTTAAATTGTAATTGGTAAATAAATTAAATAAGACATGTTTTAGTACTAGTAAATAAACATCTAAATTGTAACTGGTAAGTAACATCAAATGATAAAATAAATGTTAATGCCTAAGCTTAGAATGACTAGAATTTAACATCTAAATTGTAATTGGTAAATAAATTAAATAAGACATCTTTTAGTACTGGTAAATAAACATCTAAATTGTAACTGGTAAATAACATCAAATGATAAAATAAATGTTAATGCCTAATGCCTAAACTTATAATGACTGGAATAATCTAGAATTAATTATAGTTTGAGAAAGTAGAGAATTAGAAATATTAAAATTTTCACTTTTTAGAAATGCAAATAAATTTTCTTTCTTAATATTATTTTTGATAAAGGTATATATATTCATTTTTTAATCTGCTTTTGGATGAATAATTTTTCTTTTCAATTTCGAAAATGAAGATTTTATATTTTTTTGAATGATGTGAAGTGTCATATTGGCTAAATTCAAATCCCAGGCCTCGATGCTATTATCATGACTGTAAGTTAGTAAGCCTCATTATCCTTTGGCTATCTCTGTTTCAAAATTATATCTCTGCAGCAAAAAAATGATGCTATCTCTTTCTGCGACAAACAAATGATGATACAAACATTGTACTTTCGGCATTCAAACTTTTTAATCTTGTTATGGTCAATTATTCTGTAAATTTTTTAAGTTACAGAAGACAAGAATTGATCTATTAAGTCCGAATTTTCTAAATTTGAAAATTTTTCCCACCTCATTTGTGAATATAATCTAAACATGTTTCTTAATGGTGTACAATAAGGATTTGATTGTTCTCTTCCCACCGTCACTTTTGCCTCTATTGTTAACTTCACAACCTATTATGATCATTATTAGGTAGTCTACTGTCTCTGTTAACTCGCTACATTCTAACTTTCACTATTTCCAAATTAGTGTAACTTTACAAACTGTCTTGACTACCCTTTACAAATTTTTATTAACTATTTTAATAATTATTTAACTACTTTAATTTAAAAAAACTATTAAATCAATATTGAACTAAAATCTTAAATTAATTAAGCTAATTTGTTTAAGAGTTTAAATATTTAAGTTAGGTTACAAAATTAATTATAAACTAATTAAATTAAAATAATAATTTTGTTTATTTTGTTTAAGGTTTGAATTTAATTTAGCTCTTTGTTATCATTTTATTAGGGTTAAGATAACTCAAACTAACCTTAACCTACTACTAATTCACTAAACCCAAAAAGGAACACTACAATTAATTTATAATGTTAATTTAAGTTCTTATTTTCCAAATTTTCTAATGAGTTAGATTATGTCAAACTACTTATATAATGACATCGTATTTAAGATGAATCAAAATTGATAAATTAATATTTATAATAAACAAATAATGTCAAATTTATAAATAAAAATTAAGATATATTCTACTTATTTTAAATATAGATAATTAAATATTTATATAAATATATAGAAAAGTATTACAAATATATTTGAAAAAATATATTTTATAGTATAGTAATAAAAATATAAAAATATTTTTATGTTCTTGTAAAGAACATTTTAAATAAATTATATTCTATGTCAAAGTTGTAATTTGAATCAATATTTACATCAAATACAAATTTATATTATATCTAATAAGAAAATTATATTGGAATGCATTTAGCACAAACTAAGAGACTCTAAATAAAATATCTTAAAAACAATATTTATACTACTTCATTCATTAAACATTACGAAAATTACATTTATTCTACCATTTAGTCTGATTTATCTTTGGACTGTACTTTGTTCACATAATATAGCACCACAACTCTCATATATGTAAATGATCACAGCTAATTTTCTCCAAAGAGAATTGAAGATTTTAATGTTATTACCAATCTAGCTCCGAAGAGAACTGAATATTTCTGCTTAATTACAGAGTGGCTTGACAGAATCTTGGTACCTCCTATTTGGCTAGAGGATAATTTTCTTTTGATTTCTGCTATTATAGCTTGTATATGCTTTAATCATTTTCCAATCTTGCTATTATGCATAGCGTTCAAACATGTGGGTGTCGTGGTGACAATTTCTTCATTTCTCTCAAGAAGTGGTGGGAGAAAGGGCCTACGATGTTTCAATTGGCAATAAAATTATTTTTAGGTCCATAGCTCATGCTCAGAGGAAAAGAAATGGAAAAATCTACTTCTGGGATCCTTTCCTCAATTCATGTAGCATGAGTTTTAGTGTTTTCTGATATGTAGTGAGAAAGTCTAGACTTCGGCATAGTTGCTAAGTCTCAAGTCTATTCAAAATTTATATCATGGTTTAATTGTTTTTTATGACACGTTTGACTGGGATTGTAGCAGTTTTCTGATTAGATGTATTATAATATAATTACAGATATAGGAGATATTTGTAGGGCTCTATTTCTACCAGCTTTTGGCTTCTTTTGTAATCTGCTTTTTATGATTAATAATATCATTGTTGCTGCAATAATCTAGTACAACTTATACTCTGTTTTAAGCTCTGCCTCTATACTCTGATTTATCTTTTAGATCCAATAGACACATGTTACAGAGAAATAATAGCTGACATAGAGCACTTTGTTGCCATTTAATGGGCCTCTGAAATTTTCATCCACCAGCCTCTGACATAGAAGAACATGAGAAAGTGTGATATCTGAGAGCCCCTGCCAACTTCCTTTTCTCACATCACTCTTCATATCTGGAGTATCAGGTACTACTTCACTTCCCCACTGTCTGGGAAACCTCTCTTATTTTGACTCTTTATATATAGGTGCAAGTGGCATAAGTGGGATATTATTTCCCCAATTCATTTGTTTGCTCAGCCGTCTTACACATATATATCTTTCAGTCAGTCAGTTCAATGGAAGCATACCTTCCTGCCTTGGCAATCTCTCTTATATTGAATCTCTCTCTTTTCATGCTTTAGTGGTATAATCCCTCCCTCCATTTGCTCTCTCACCCGTCTTACACATCTTGATCTGTCAGAGAGTGACTTCAATGGGAGCATACCTTCTTGCCTTGCCAATCTTTCTTCTTTAACTTACCTTGACCTTGGTAGCAACCGACTTGGTGGAAGTCTCTCTTCGCTGGAGTATTTACATCTTGGTTACAATCAGCTGAGCGGTATCATTTCATATTCTTTGGGCAATCTCTCTTCACTCGAGGGGTTGCTTATTGATAATAACCAACTGAGCGGGACCATTCCCACTTAATTTGCTCAGCTTTCCTCACTCATTTATTTACATGCTGGTGGCAATCTTTTCAATGAAACCATCTCGTCTTGGTCACTTCCACCTTCTTTACTTGAATTGTACCTGTCATTTAACCATTACCAGTCAATTTCAGTAACTTTCTTTCTAAAGTTTACGAGCCTATATCGTTTGCATTTATCCGACTGTGTACTAAATGTTAGCACAAGCTGGATTCCATCCTTTTATTTTTCTGAGCTATATTTAGAGTATCAACATAGTTTTCACTTGTACAGCTGGAAATAACAAACGCCAGTCTTGTGGGAGTAATTCCCTCTTGGTTATTGGAAACCAGTCCTCTGTTGTCTTAACTGAATCTTTCAGGAAATCATTTGGAAGGAAGGTTGTCCTTAAATCCTTCAACATGGATGCAACTAACAGAACTAGATGTGTCTACAAATAAATTGTGTGGATGCAGCCCACAATGCCGTCTACTAATATGACAATATTGCTACTCAACGATAAGTTGTTCACTGGCAACGTTCCTCCTAGCTTGGGCGAATCGTCCCTATTCAATATGTTAAATATTGCCAACAACAACTTAACAGGAGTGATCCCTGTCAGCTTGTCCAAGTAAAGTATCGATGGTGATGGTAAGCAAAAAAGACAAAAACTTTGGTACAAAGAGCATGGTGTATGACACTTGGTAGTTGGAAGAATGAAGGATAGTTGGTAGACCATTCTAAAATGTAAATGATTTACAATGATTTATAAAAAAATTCTTGTACTACAAAATTCCAAATAAATAATGAGTAATGTGACATATTGCAGATGGTGTATGTATCACAAAAAAGAAGCTATAGTTAAAGTCATTATGTAGTACCCATCCTAAACTTGTTAAGTAAGCAATAAGTAGTATATTCTTTTTAAAAAAATCAATTTTGTGCATGTAAGGACTAATAAGGAGAAATTAAAATTTGTTTTTGCAAACATTTAAAATATATATTAAGTATAAGATTTTAAAATTTTATCCAACAATTTAAAGTTTTTTGTAATAATGGGTTTAACTAATAGAAATATGTCTCTAGCACTACTAGTATAATGTACTTATATTTAAGAGATGGAAGGAAGTTTCTTTGGTAACATATCTAGAAAGTATTCTATTAATAGAATGGATAGAATATCATGATTGATATCTAGTAGGGCATATATAACAAAAAAAAGGAAAAATAAGCATTGTCTTGTTGTGTTTCTATAGAACCTTGTTAGAAGTAAAATGAAAGGTTGGGTCAGACACTTTAGTAAATGTAAACATTTGTGCTGACATAACATTTAAACATGTGCTATATAGAGAATTTAGGCTTTTCCTGCTTTGATCTAGAAACATGATTATCATTTTCGAACATAAGTAAAGGGCAAGGGCGGAAAAACATATAACTAGAAGTAGGACTTTGCTATTTTGTATTCATGGTTAAACTAATAGAAAAATGTTCTAGCACCATTAATATATTATATTTATATTTATATTCATATGATATTTAATAGGGCACCTATACCAAAAAAAAAAAAGGAAAAAATAAATAGAAAACCAAATAGTCAACAAATCACAATTATAATAAAGTTTTATTTGATCATCTTGTTAAAAGAGATGAAAAGTTGAAATATACAAACCCATCATGCAAAGTGATTAAGAAGAAACTTAATCTGCACCCTTGAAAATTATTTGAGATCTCAATTTGAAATTAACTTGTAAAAGTAAAGTTGTTGAAGAGTTTGAATCTAGCATTCAATAATATTTGGTGTAACGAAAAATTCTATATTATAAGAAATTAAATTGTATTGAATTCAAATCTTCTCTAATACAAAAAATAATAAATACATTTTAAATTTTATTGCTTATATTTGATACATAGTACAAAAATAAATTAATGTATTTTAAATTCTATTGTTTATATTTGTTGCATATGTAGCTTTAGTCCAATCCTAATAAAAAATACAATACTTCCTAATGACTTGGAAACACTGTCAATAAATATAAGGAAAGACCAATGTCAACAAGCCTTGTTTCTATAGAACGTTGTCAATAAATAAAAGGAAAACCCAATCTCATCAAGTGTTTCCATGTTGGAAAGTTCTCCTTGTTCAACTTCGATATCTCTCTCTTGTACAACCTGATCTTTAGATATAAGTCCCTTCAAACTTTCCTTACAAGAGCTACAACTCTAATAGTAATTGTCAGAATGATTAGAATAACTTGGGGGGTAGGGGTGGGGGGTGGTCCAGATGTACTAATTCAACTTTTAACAGCTTCAAACAACTTTATCAATCTCATAAAATAGCTTGGTCTCTATAGCATATCATAAAAAAATTAACATTATTTTATCTATCTATTCTATGTATGTATGTCGACAAACTATAAAATAAATAACTATAAAAAATAACATTCACACAAGTAAATGACAGCTTGACACCAAGATTTAACTTGGGGGGTAGCAGTGGGGGGTGGTCCAAATGTACCAATTCAACTTTTAACAGCTTCAAACAACTTTATCAATCTCATAAAATAGCTTGGTCTCTATAGCATATCATAAAAAATTTAACATTATTTTATCTATTTTTTCTATGTATGTATGTCGACAAACTATAAAATAAATAACTATAAAAAATAACATTCACACAAGTAAATGACACTTTGACACCAAGATTTAACGTGGAAACCCAATTTGGGAAAAGCTACCAAGTCACATGTTACCACTTTTTCACTCATTTAAAGTGAGCTCAATTAAGAGTCAACCTTGTTAAAGGTTACAAAACACATTTTTATGTCTGACCCTATTAAAGGATTTAATCACCCTATTAGGAGTGACCTTGTTAAAGGACTTTGGATCATTCCAACATAATGTCACCGTGATTAAAGGATTTACAAAATGACTATTAGGTCAACTTTGATTAAAGGATTTTGACTGAACTACACTGGTTAGAATATAACAATAGGTTTGATTGGTAAAATACAAATCACTTTGAAAATTCAAATCTTCATTTGCTCATCTATTGGTTCTTCGGACAAGGCAAGATCACTAAAAGAAATGACTTTTTTTTGCTTTGCATAATATGGCCAACATTTACCATTGTGTTTACATGCTGGACCACCACTTCCTCTTTATTCTAAGACCAATTTTTAAAATAACAAAGTGTTTTAATTTTCTCTTTAGTACAAAGTCTTGTGTGTTATGAGGTTTTTGTCTCTGAGATTCGCTATTTAGAAATTATGGCCACTATTTACACTTTTCATTATTATGGGATTTTGAAAAACAAATGGGTATTCTCTTTTTATTTATTTATTGTAGCTTTTTGCATTAGTTTCTATAGAAATTTGGAGGGATTTTTCCATTTCTATTACAATGGCAACGAATTTAAAATAAAATTTGTTGAATCTCTGTAGACATGAAACACCATTGAGGGTTTCCATTATCGCTCATTTTGCCCGCAAATCTACCCTCATGAGTCCCTTTAGTAATCTTGAGGGTTTAAAATAATGTTTCTTGTTGATGATTTTTCTTTAATATTCCACTTTTCATGGTTACATTTGTATCTCTAATGAGTGAAGAATAAAACTAATGTTTGCGGGTTTAGATCATCAAATTCTTGTAAAATAAATTTGTGTAGGCACGGCTTGTGTATGTCATGAATTGGTTTAGAAATTATATGGATTTTCTCACTCTAATGAAACTTTTCATTCCATTTATTTTTGTCATCATCATATGTATAAAATTAGAAATTTTTAAGGAATATTGAATGACCTTGTTGTAGAGCATTCCTTATTAATAAGATTAAAAAAATATGAAATTATGTATATATTCAAAACTATAATATTTAAAATCATTATTTTCATTGTTCCCATTGAAAAATTAAAACAAATCAAGTTTAATTTAGATACACAAATAAATAAATGAAGTCTAATTTAGAAACATAATAAAATGTAAAATGTAAGAAGAATATCAAGTTATATACAATTTAATCTAAAAATATATTAAAATGCATACATCATATTTTATTTTATTTAGAAGTCTACAAAAACTTTATGTTAGTTGAATAGAAATTTAAAGCTTTGTAAAAAAAATAAAATATGATGATTGGATTATCAATTTCGTCTTACATATATAATAATTTAGTAATTTAATTTTAAATAGTTTTTCAGATATTTTAATTTAAAAATTATTTCTTGAAAATGTGAATTTTTATTTCTAATCTACAATAGAAATAAATATGAAAATTGAAAAATTATAGAAATTTCAGTTTTGAGATGTTGTGTTATGAAGTTAAAGAGTATCGTTTTAGTATTTAGTTAAAACTCAAGTAATTTAAGTTTTATTTCTTTTAGGAAATTACATTAATAGTGATTGATTTTTTATTTTTTAAATATTAGAAACATGTATTTTAACAATGTAATAAAAAGGTCTTTTAAAAAGGTTAAGGTTTTTTTAAAGAATATATAATGGAAATTTTTGTTTGAAAAACTAAAATAATTTAGAAAACTAATATTAATTTTTGAACTTAATTCTTTATAAAAAATAAAATTTAAACATAAATTAGCAATATAAAAATTGCAAATAGAATATATATAAGTTAGTTATAAGACTTATTTAAACAAGAGTTCTAGGAGAGCTTGAGAACTTGCCTTGTGCTATTAGTAAATCATAAGTAGAATAAAAATAGAGCATCATATTTTCATTTCCCTTAGTTTGAGTGAGGCTACTTCCCCATTGTCTTATGTTTGAGGTGATTGTAAGGAAAAAGAGCATTCATCCTCACCTAAAATTTGAATCACTTTCAAACTAGATTTTTCATAACTTTGATTACTAAGCTTATTTTGTTACAGATCAAATGCATTAAATTTGAGAAAATTACATTCTACATTAATATATTTTCATGGTATTGCATTTATACACAAATGTGAAAGTCTAGGGTCTTGTCTATATCTTTAGACCTTAGTATTCAACATTAAACCAAATCATAATATCAAAAATGGCTAGGTTCTTCTTCAACTATCAATATAGAGATTAATTGTCAACATAGAGATTAATTGTGTAATATGATCTAATAATGAACCAAGCAAAATAGTAAGATCCTAATCTATCCAATCCTATAAATATCATTGATTCTATTCTATATTATTAAACATAATAAAAACAATATTAATGCACATCACTTTTTTGAATTTTCAATCCTTAGTATATTTGTTTTCTAAATCTTATTTAACTATATTGTTTTCTGAGTGTGAAAATATTGGTTAAAAGTTTAATGGAACAATATGTTATAAACATATCAAAAGACCAATTAGCAAAGTCATCTAAATCAATTATGCTAATATAAATAATAATATATTAGTTACAATATTTTTTAAATAAGGTGATATTAATGTCTATAAGTGATTATGTGGATGACAATTTATAAAATGAATGCAGGAAAAAGGAAATTTTGGTGTAAATAATTATGCCAAAGGCATTCCCTATATGAAAGAGATGAGTAGAACATTCCATTCATTGACATTTTTTATACACCAACAAAAAATAATATGATCCTCTAAAGTATGTATGTCCAGAGGTAATATGAACTAACAATACCACTTTCCTATTGAAGGGAGTGTGATTCAAAAAGCTTGCGATTGGCAATTAAAGGACACATTATCAGTAAATACTGAGAAAAGATATGGTAATATTTTTAAACGGGAATTTTTGTTTTGTTCAAAAAGCATTGTTCTTTCTAAAACAAACATGGGATTGGTAGTTGTTTGAATGTTGCATGTCAATGCCATTTCCCTGTGAGGGCGCAACATTGATAGACACTTAATAGAGTTAGTTTTCACCAATAATTAACTAGAAAAAACATTAACGAATTTTGTGTTTTTTCGTACATATGAATACAATTTTTAACTAGCAATCAATTTAATTTGAATTTTCTTATTACATTTTAACACACAATTTAGACAAGCATTAATATCATTACATATATTCTTCTTTTTAAGATTATGATAAAAAAATGTTAAATAAATCTATTTAAAGAAATGTGATTAATATCCACTAC
This sequence comes from Cupressus sempervirens, assembly GCA_028749045.1. Classification (NCBI taxonomy): domain Eukaryota; kingdom Viridiplantae; phylum Streptophyta; class Pinopsida; order Cupressales; family Cupressaceae; genus Cupressus; species Cupressus sempervirens. The sequence goes on along the minus strand of CM053793.1, from coordinate 281,945,217 downwards.
CAAATTATAAAAAATTTAATTTACTACATCCAAAATTATTTATATTTCTTTTATCTCCATTTTTTCCACTAACTTTAGTTTTTTCTTGTAATCGTTAAATCTTTTGATGGTTTATATCTTCGTAGGTTATAATTTTAACAAATATTTTTTGTGGTGTTTATTAAATATTTTTTTTTAAAAGTATTTTTTTTATATTAAAAAAAATAAAATTGATGTGTAGATGGTTGTCAAATTTAATCTTGAAAGATAAAAATTAACATTAACACACTCACACCATCCTACTCCATCCTTTCTCCATTGTAGAAATTCCTATCAACATTAATTAGAAAGTGTGGATTGTAATACTCAGTGTAAAATGAAATATTTAAATAAAGTAAATTGTTCAATGGACTTATTATACATATATTATTTAATATATGTCTATTAGTTTCAAAAAAGTCAACAAGTGATAATAATTTTAAGTTTATTGATAAGTTTCACATGTAATAATGGGAAATAAATTTTTACCTTTGAAAAACTTCTAGCGAATGTTGGAAGATTTTAATACTATTTTAAAGTTGGTAACTTGGTAGTGTCATGAATTTAGTAGCAAAGTTCACCTTAAAAGTTCAAGCTCTAAAATTTGAGGATTTTGGTAGTCTCATGAAGAATGTTTGAATAAACAATAAAAAAAAAAAATTTTATTTATTTATTTATTTATTCTATAATAATAGTTACCAAACAAGTGGCATGTGATCAAGAGAGTTAGATGATTTTCTAGTCTATTTTGGAGATGAAATGTTGAAGTGCATGTGTTTTCTCTTACTAATTTTTTCCTCTTTATATAATCCTAAAACATCTCACCTGACCACACTAACTAATTTTTTGAGCAAGCCCCTTTTCGTGAGGGCACACTCTTACTTGATTTCTCTTTTTTATATCCCTAACTACCTCTAACTATATTTCTACCTTTATCTCTTTATATTTCCATCTATTTTTATTCATCTCTTTCTCTACCTCTATTTCCCTATCTCTCTAACCATTCAATTTCAATTTCCAAATTAGAAGGAGGGATATATATATATATATATATATATATATATATATATATATATATATATATATATATATATATATATATATATATATATATATATATATATATATATATATATATATATATGAAGAAACAAAGAGAGAAATGATGTGTGTGTGTGTGTGTGTGTGTGTGTGTGTGTGTGTGTGTGAGAGAGAGAGAGAGAGAGAGAGAGAGAGAGAAGGGAGATTATGTGATTTAGGAAAGGTAGAGGAGGTGTGAGAGATGGAAGGAAAGAGGAATAGGGAGATATTAAGCATGGACCTATTTCTAATGGAATATGGAGCCTAATTATCTTTTCTATGTAGATGTTTGGTTTAAGACATGTTCTGATCCTTTATATAGTTGATTTCAACCTATCACATACTACACAAATGCATATATAAATAGATCAAATTCATTTTTATTTACAATCAAAATGTCTTTGGCATACCCATTGGACACCAAGGTGTGTTTGCTAGTTTATATAAAACAAAAATTAGAAGGGAATAGAGCGGGTGGGTTGAGAAACAAAGAGAGAAATGATGTGTGTGTGTGTGTGTGTGTGTGTTGAGAAACAAAGAGAGAAATGATGATGATGATGATATATATATATATATATATATATATATATATATATATATATATATATATATATATATATATATATGAAGAAGGGAATAGAGCGGGTGGGTTGAGAAACAAAGAGAGAAATGATGTGTGTGTGTGTGTGTGTGTGTGTGAGAGAGAGAGAGAGAGAGAGAGAGAGAGAGAGAGAGAGAGAGAGAGAGAGAGAGAGAGAGAGAGAGAAGGGAGATTATGTGATTTAGGAAAGGTAGAGGAGGTGTGAGAGATGGAAGGAAAGAGGAATAGGGAGATATTAAGCATGGACCTATTTCTAATGGAATATGGAGCCTAATTATCTTTTCTATGTAGATGTTTGGTTTAAGACATGTTCTGATCCTTTATATAGTTGATTTCAACCTATCACATACTACACAAATGCATATATAAATAGATCAACTTCATTTTTATTTACAATCAAAATGTCTTTGGCATACCCATTGGACACCAAGGTGTGTTTGCTAGTTTATATAAAACAAAAATTAGAAAAAATAAGGTATTTTATGTCGGCAGTTGGCAACAAATGGTTTGCGGTGATAACTAGTCTTTGTTTGTTTCACTGAGACTTTTTTGCGGTAAGAATGGTGCAGACATCATATTGGAAGCGAATATAATTGTCTTATCATAAAAAATTTGAATGGTGCTCCTAGTCTCAGATAATTTATTGCTATTAATTCCATCCACTTTTTTACATCGATTTTTAAATGCATGCATATATCTATTACTATGTTTTTTTTGTCCATTTTCCATATACAAAAAATCAATTAAACTTCAAGAAATTCTTCATGGGCCAATAGAAAATTAAGAATTAATATCTAATAATTATTTATTAAGTCTAACCTTTCAAAATAGGAGATAGGAGATATGATTCTTGATTAGCTATAAATTAGACAAGTCTCAATTGTACTTTATATAAAATAGGGACTAATAAGAAACAAAAACTTAATTCTTAAAAGACATAAAAATAAAGCTTATCAACATTTAGTTACTGATGTAACTAGGACCACTCATACTGTACCAAATAAAATGCACACCCATTATAAACAAGGACCCACAAAAGACTAGGAACATTGAATATTTCGTAGCGAAAGGGTTCAAATTTTGATGGAAAGTAATAATTAGTGTCAATTCGTACATCCCGATCAAAATCACAATTCATAAAAAATTACTTACAATTGGAAAGGAAGATAAATGAAGAGCTGGAAAGTTCTGTCATGCCGTGAACATCCCGCCTACAAAAGTCTGATTACAGATGATGTAGAAAAGTATTTTGGGGACCAGTATTTCGTAAGTCACACGCATGATTTGAAACCGGGCACTTTGTTGAAAATTGACAGAAAATAACTTACAACTGGAGAGGAAGTAAACATTTTGAATGTCATCTGAATAATATTTAAATTTAATGCTGGAAAGTTTGGTCACTGCCATGAACATCCCACCACAGAAGTCTAATATTTTGGGGAAAATTGTCAAGAAAAAACATTTGTGACATTTAATTTATGTGGTTAACAGTGTTTATAGGAAAATTGAAAATTGACTGAAGAAAAACCAAACGCTGGAAAGGATAACATCAATAATACAAAAATGTCTGGCTGGCGTTGTGTGGAAAATTACGAGAAGAAAAAATCTCACTCACTTTGTCAGATATTTTATAATAAGGTATTTTAGAAAAAATTATTAAATCGTCACTTGTTTACTGCCTTTATTAAATATTGGTCTTTGTCTTTGACTTGTTAACCAGCACGACAATGGCTAAATGCTAAGGCCAGTTTGGTTCATGGAAGATGGCTGGGAATTGTTTTTTTATAATGCTTGTTTTTAAATCTTGATGTTTTCATCAAATCATATTTCAGGTACAATTTTACAAACAATTGCATTCTTGCAATCAATAGCAAATGATATTCAAAATGGTATGTTAATGTGTGTTTTATGACCCACCGAATAGTAGAACAAAATACAAAATACAGAAATAGATTAAAAAAATTGTGAATTTTATAATCCTAGCTAAAATGTAAAGAACCAATCAAAATGAAGATTCTTTTTCTAAAAAATTTAAAATTAATATAAAAAAATATTTTTCTACAAAATTTGAAATTATTATAAAGAAGGCAACTGAAAAATAATTTCATATACATAGTATCCTATGCAAACAAATGCCAAATTTCATAATGAAAAAATTATAAAGAATTTTTGAATCCAAAAATAATATAATCCCTGTTAAAATGAAAAGAACCAATCAAAATAAAGTAATTTTTTCTACAAAATTCAAAATAAAAATAAAGAGGTCGCGGAACATTATAAACCATGAAAAAGATTTTACAAAACACAGTTCACAATAGGTAGGCTTTCGACGTAATGTTGTACTTCTTAGAAAATGAAAATCAATATAAAGAAAAATTCATTTCATCTCTGGTTAAGGGAAATTAAAGAGAAATCTATGAGATATTTATGGTTGCCGAAAGAAAGATTGATTTTATCAAAAAGTTAGTAGAAAATTGACTGAAGAAAAGGCAAAGGGTGGAATGCACGGGAAGTTCATTGATCATAGACAAGTCTAAAAAATAGATTGGAGAAGAACTTTGTCGCGTTCATTAATTACTTGACAGATGTCCTTCCTTATCCAACATGGGGAAGGCAGATAACTACGTACAAAAAATATATTTAAAAAAGAAAGAAATAGTAGATATAAAATCAATCATAATAGCATTAAAAAAAAACTTCAAACATACAAATGTGCCATGCACAAATGCACAGATTAAGGCAAAAAATTATGGAGTTGAATATATTTGAAGGAAAAAAAAACAAAAATTTACCAGTGGAGAGTAAGCAAACATTTTGAATGACATCTCAATAATATATAAATTGGATGAAAGGTAAGAAGCGTAGAATGCAAGGCAATGTATATGCGTATGAGTTAAAGTTCAGTCACTGCCGTGAACATCCTGCCTACAAATGACGTGGCCAGCTTTGAAAAGAAAACTATTGAGTCATCACCTCTATTGTCCATCACCCTTTGACTTGTTGACCAACACGCTCTTAAGAAGAGCACACAGAGAGAAGAGGTGCATGATTTCCCTGTCATATTTCTAAATGGCCATCTCAGCTTTGTGCAATCCCATCATATTTCTAAAGGAGAAACTAAAATATCTTTTGCAAATATTTAAAATATATGTTAAAGTATAAATTTTAAAACTTTTGTCCAACAATTTAAATTAGTTTTTAATCATGGATTAAACTAATAGAAAAATGTCTCTAGCACCATTAATATTTAATGTATTTATATTTAAGAGGTTGAATGAATCTTTTTTGGTAACATATCTAGAAAGTATACTACTAATCGAACAAACATAATATCATGAATGATATTTAGTAGGGCATCTATAATTTAAAAAAAAAAAAAAAAAAAACTTATCTTGCCTTGTTTCTCTAGAACCTTGTTAGACGAAAAATCAAAGGTTGAAAAATACATTCACTTTAGTATATGTAAACATTTGTGCTAACATAACATTTATACATGTGCTATATAAGGCATTTAGGCTTGCTGCCTTGATATGGAAACATTATTGTCATTTTCCAACATAACTAAATGACAAGGGAGGAAAAACATATAATTGAAAGTAGGACAATGCTATTTTTTAATCAAGGGTTAAACCAATAGAAAAATATCTCCAACACCATTAATATAATGTATTTATATTTAATAGGTGGAAGGAAGCTTTTTTGGTAACATATTTGGAAAGTATTCTACTAATAGAAACGACATAATATCATGAATGATATTTATCAGGGCATCTATAACAAAAAAAAAAAGGAAAAATAAAGAGCAAACCAAATACTCAACAAATTAATCAATTATAATAATTCTTTAATTGATCATCTTGTTAAAAGAGATGGAATGTTGAAACATACAAACCCATCATGCAAAGTGATTAAGAAGAAACTCAATTCATATCCTTGAAAATATATTTGAGAATTCAATTTTAAAATAACTTGTAAAAGGAATGTTGGTGAAGAGTTTGAATCTAGCATTCAAGAACATTTGGTGTAATGACAAAGTCTATATTATAAGCAATTAAATTATACCAAATTCAATTTTTTTTCTAGTAAAATAATAAATAAATACATTTTAAATTCTATTGTTTATATTTTATACATAATAGAAAAATAAATAAATGCATTTTAAATTATATTTTCTATATTTGTTGTATAAGTAGCTCGGAGTCCAATCCTAATAAAAGATAAAATACATCCTAACAACTTAGAAAAACTGTCAATAAATAAAACAAAAAACCAATGTTAGCAAGCCTTGTTTCTATAGAACCTTGACAGAAAAAAAAAATCAAAGGCTGTGAGATTCGGTCACTTTAGTAAATGTAAATTACATTTGTGTTGATATAACAGTTAAACATGTGCTATATAGGGCATTTAGATTCTACCTATCTTGATCTAGAAACATGATTGTCACTTTCCAACATAAGTAAATAGCGAGGGAGGAAAAACATATAGCTAAACTGTCCACTTTTCAAGTATTGCAAAAGTTGTCCCAACAAATGTAAAATGATCTTGATGTTGTCTAGGAAGAACATGCAATATTGTCCATTTAGAATTTGCACATTGTTTTAAGTGAATAATTACAAAATTCTAAATTATAAGCATACTCTAATCATGTTGTTCTCTACACCTATGAACCAACCTGCTAATGTAGGGGCTTTGCCTTAGAACCATACCGTATGGTAAATTAAAACCATACTCTACTATGTTGTTCTCTACTATGTTGAACCAACCTACTAATGTAGGGGCTTTTCCTAAAAAAAAATTCATGAGCTCATGATACTCACACCAAGTGAAGTATTGATGGTGATGGCAAAGGGAAAAGACAAAAAATTTGGTACAGAGAATATGGTGTACCATTTTTGGTAGTTGGTAGACGGTATCAAAATGAAAATTATTTACCGCGATTTACAAATTTGATCATATGATACAAAAAGTCCAAATAAACCATGAGTGATGTTAGCTAACATATTGTTGATGGTGTGTGCATCACAAAAAAAAGGTATAGTTAATGTCATTGTGTGGTACCCCTAGACTTGATAAGTAGTAAGCAATAAGTTGTATATTCTTTAAAAAAATTAGTTTTTGTACATTTAAGGACTAAAAAAGAGAAACTAAAATGTACTATTGCAAACATTTAAAATATATTTTAAGTATAATTTTTTTAAAAATTGTCCAACAATTTAAATTATTTTTTAATCATCGGTTAAACTAATAGAAAAATGTCTCTAGCACCATTAATATAATGTATTTATATTTAAGAGGTGGAAGGAATACTTTTTGGTAACATATCTAGAAAGTATTCTACTAATAGAAAGGACATAATATCAGGAATGATATTTAGTAGGGCATCTATACAAGAAAAAAGGGAAAAAAACAAAAACAAAAAAATAAAATGCTCAACGAATTAATCAATTATAATAATGTTTTAATTGATCATCTTGTTAAAAGAGATGAAAAGTTGAAAATATAAACCTCAAGCAAAGTGACTAGGAAGAAATTAAAATCATTCCATTATATTTGAGAACTCAATTTGAAAATAATTTGTAAAAATTCAATAATTGGAAAAGAAGGAAATACCAGTCTCACCAAGTGTTTCCATGTTAAGCATGTGCTATATAGGGAATTTAGGCTCTAGCTACCTTGATCTAGAAACATGATTGTCATTTTCCAACATAAGAAAATGCTGAGGGAGAAAAAACATATAACTTGAATTGTCCTATTTTCAAGAATCAGAGCAGCTCTCCCAAAAAATATAAAATGATCTTGATGTTGTCCAGGAAGAACATGCAATATTTTCCAAACAGAATTTGCACATTGTTTTAAGTGGATAATTACAAATTTCTAAATTAAACACATATTCCAACCATGCTGTTCTTTTCATTTCTAAAACAACCTGCTAATGTAGGTCTTTGCTAATGTGACGAAGTATGGAAGGTGACACCATATAGTGAAAGTGGGTCTCGTTGGTGGAAGTAAGCTCATCATATGACTAGTTTATTGTACATGAAATGGAGTATGATTTTAGCCACATAGGTTGAGAATATTCATGAGATCATGATACTCACGCCAAGTGAAGTATCAATGGTGATGGCAAGTGGCAAAGACAAAAACCTTGGTACAAAGACCATGGTGTACAATGCTTGGTAGTTGGATGAATGAAGGTCAATTGGCAGACCGTTCTAAAATGTAAATAATTTATCGTGATTTAAAAATTTGATCTTCTACTAAAAATTTCCAAATAAATAATGAGTAATGTGAGACAACATATTGCAAATGATGTGTTTATCATAGACAAATGGTATAGTTAAAGTCATTATGTAGTACCCATCCTAAACTTGTTAAGTAAGTAGTAAGCAATAAGTTGTATATTCTTTTTTTAAAAATCAATTTTGTTCATGCAAGGACTAATAAGGACAAATTAAAAAATATTTTTGGAAACATTTAAAATATATATTAAGTATAAAATTTTAAAATTTTATCCAACAATTTAAATATTTTTTTAAATAATGGGTTTAACTAATATAAAAATTTCTCTAGCAACATTAATATAATGTATTTATATTTAAGAGTTGGAAGGAAGTTTTTTTTGGTAACATATCTAGAAAGTATTCTACTAATACAACAACCATAATATCATGAATGATATTTAGTAGGGCATATATAACAAAAAAAAAGGAAAAATAAACATTATCTTGTCATGTTTCTATAGACAATTGTGAGAAGGAAAATCAAAGGCTGGGAGATTCAATCACTTCAATATATGTAAACATTTGTACTAACATAATAGTTAAACATGTGCTATATAGGGAATTTAGGCTTTTCCTTCCTTGATCTAGAAACATGATTCTCATTATCAAACATAAGTAAATGGTGAGGGAGTTAAAACATATAACTGGAAGTAGGGCATTGCTATTTTGTATTCATGGGTTAAAATTAGGGTTTGGCTTAGGGTTAGAAGTAGGGTTATAGTTAGACTTAGCATTAGGAATATGGTTAAGGGTACTGCTAGACTTAGGTTTAAGGATATGGTGTCTAGTTAGGATTAGGGTTAGAGTGAGCCATATTATTAGGTAATTATTATGATGATAGATAGGGTTAGGGTTTGGGCTAGAAGTACAATTAGAATAAGTCTTTTATTTATCATAGCTTAACAAATAGAGTTATGATAAGAGTCAAAGTTACAACAAGGTTAATGTTAGGCTCATGATTAGGGTTCAGATTTAATGGTAGAGTTAGGGTTTAAAATTATGATTGGAAAAGGTCTACATCTAGTAGTTTGATTATATACTCATCTAGAGTTAAAATTATGAGTAAGAGTAGGGCTAACATTAGGGTTATGGTCAAACTTAGGATAAGTAAAGATTTAGGCATAGGATTAGGGTTAACAACATGATTAGCTATAAGAATTGGGGTTAGATTCATAGTCACTATTAGGGGCACACTTATGATATCGTAAGTTATCTATGATTATAACTAGGTTTATAGTTAGGTGTAGAGTTATGGTTAGGGTTTTTTATTAGATTCCAAGTTATAGTTGGGAGCCTTATAAGAGTTTGGTATATTCTCATAAGTATGAGTAAGATTAGGGGTAAGAGTAGGAATATGGTTAGAGTTAGAGGTAAAGTTACAAACTAGATTATAAATAGGGCTAGGTTAGGTTTAGAGTTACAAACCTCTCTCTTACACACACATCCATTTCTACTCCCTATTGATTTTACTCTCTCTCTCTCTCTCTCTCTCTCTCTCTCTCTCTCTCTCTCTCTCTCTCTCTCTCTCTCTCTCTCTCTCTCTGTATTGAGATGATGTTAAAAGAGGTTTTTTCTTACAGATCATATGTAATTTGATTAAGGGTAGTGTTTGAGGCTACGAATAGTGATTAGACTTAATAATTTTTTGTTATGGTTAAGGTTAATTAAATGATTAGGATTATTGTTAGCATAAGGGTTTATACCATAGTTAACATTATTTTTGGTGTTAGGATTTTGATTAAGGATTTATGATATAGTCAATAAATAAAACACTTCCTAACGACTTGGAAACGCTGTCAATAAATAAAAGGAAATACTTGTGTGATCAAGCCTTGTTTTTGTAGAACCTTTTCAATAAATAAAAGGAAAAATCATTCTTACCAAGCATTTCCATGTTGGGGAGTTCTCCTTGTTCAGATTGGTTATCTCTCTCTTGTACATCTTGATCTTTGGCTATAAGTCCCTTCAATTTATTTTTTTACAAATGCTCCAAAGCTAATATCAATTGTTAGAATGACAAGAATAACTGAGAGAGGGAGGGGGGTGAATCGGTTATCCCCAAGTCCAGATGTACTAATTCAACTTTTAGTAGCTTCAAACAACTTAATCAATCTCATAAAATAGCTCTTTCTCTATAGCATATCATCAACAATTTAACACTTTTTATCTATCTATTCTAAGTATGTGTGTTGACTAATAGTAAAATTTAAATAGTTATAAAAAATAACATTCATACAATAACTTTTAAACAAGTAAATGACACCTTGACACCAATATTTAACTTGGAAACTCAATCTAGAAAAGACTAACAAGTAACATGCTACCACTTTTTCACTCTTCTAAAGTGAGCTCAGTTAAGAGCCAACCATTTTAAAGGTTACAAAACACACTTTTATGTGTGACCCCATTAAAGGATTTAATCACCTTGTTAGGAGTGGTCTTGTTAGAGGACATTGGATCATTCCATTATAATGTCACCTCAATTAAAGGATTTATAAAATGATTGTTAGGTCAACTTTGATTAAAGAATTTTGACTTCTATATTGGTTAGAATGTAACAATAGGTTTGATCCATAAAATACAACTCACTTTGCAAATTCAAATATTCATTTGCTCATCTGCTAGTTCTCGGGACAAGGTGCCATCACTAAAAGCAATGGTTTTTATTTTCTTTGCAAAATATGACTTACATTTCTTACTATTTTTACATGTCGGACCACCACTTCCTCTTTATTTTAAATTTTTTTAAAAATAAAAAAGCGTTTTACTTTTCTCTTGAGTACAATGTCTTATGTGCTATGATGTTTTTATCTTTGAGATTCCTTATTCAGAAATTATGGGCACTATTTCCAAGTTGGTCATTGTTATGGGATTTATAAAATTTATGTCTATAATGACTGAAGAATAAAACTAATGTTTGTGGGTTTTGATTGTAAGCTTCTTATAAAATAAATTTGTTTAGGCATGGCTTGTGTATGTTGTGAATTGATCTAGAAATTATATGGATTTTGTCATTTTAATGAAACTTTTCATTCCAATTTTTTTTGTAATCATTGTATGTGTAAAATTAGAAATTTCTAAGGAATATTGAATGGCCTTGCCATAGATCTTCCTTGTTAATAAGATTTAAAAAGATATTGAATTGTGTATATATATTTAAAATTATTGTATTTAAAATTATTATTTTCACTGTTCCTAATGAAAAATTAAAATAAATCAAGTATAAGTTAGAAACATACTAAAATGTAAAATGTAAAATGTAAATAGAATATAAAGTTATATCAAATTTAATCTAAAAATATATTAAAACACATACATCATATTTTTTATTTTATTTTATTTAGAAGTCTACTAAAAGTTTATGTTAATTGAATAGAAAGTTAAAGCTTCGTACAAAAAAATATTAAAAATAGTGAATTTTTATTTCTTTATAAATTTATTTCTAATATATAATAGAAATAAATAAATAAATTTTTTGGTGAACACTTATATTTATATTAATAATAACTAGTTCAAAATAGCTCCTAGAGAAAAGAACCAAGAAAGAAAAACTCTGGTCATTGCTTGATACAAAGAAGATATAGAAAAAGAGATATTGCATCAAGAGAGAGTATCTATCAACACTAATGAATCTTGTCCTAGAGATTCCCAAATCGAGAATATAGTGATTAGAAAGAGCCCAAAACTCATATGAATACAATTCAATTTTTGGTGCTTGAGACAAAACCAAGAACCTAGCCAAAAACTGTCATAAAGATTACTATCACTTATCTACATCCAAAACTCCAATTGAGATCATGATTTTAGAAAGCCATCTGATGCAAGTGCAATCCAAGGCCCTGACCTGCATACAATATCTCAAAAGAATAAGTGAGATCCATAAAAGAAAAAAGCATGCAAAATAATAGAGAAGTCATGATTTACTATCAAATAAAATATGAGAAGGACTCAACCTTATTCTAAACATATTCTTTTGTCACAATATTAACCAAGATGCGGAGATCAAGGAGGTTAAGTGGGAAAGTAAAGAGTTAATATAAAACTCGTTAGTACCCAAATTAGCTAGACAATCAGCTAAAAGATTTCCTTCTCTATAAGTATGCATCATGTAACATTCAAAGACCAATTATATACATGACAATTAATACACACATTAATAATAATGGATGAATCTCGTTTGACATGTAACTTAGATATAGAAAGTGATTTTCCAAGCTCCAAACCAAAATGCAAGGCTAAGGCCTCAACGTTGTTATTAGTACACTGAGGGAGAGAAGATGAGTTTCTTGTATTTCCTCTAGAGGCCCCATCAAAATTGAGTTTGAAATAACCCTCAATTGGAGGAATCCACTTGGTTTGTGCTTGGATAAGAGGAATCTTGGATGGATACAATGGAGTGGGAAGATAAGGAAAAAGTAAACCCTTCCACCAATGAATAACATAGCCATCCCAAGGAGAAAAAACATGTTTACCCTTATATTTACTTACTGAAGCATTAACAAGCTCAACAATTGATCACTCTAGTCCTTCCAAAAATTGAGGAATTGGAGATGGCACATGTCTAAAAATTCTCTTATTTCTTTCCCACCAAATTGCCCATACTACAGATTCAGGGATACACTTCCAAAGACATGAAAACATTGATCTAGAGTATAAGATTGGTAATGCTTGAAATAAATCCCATAGAGAATTAGGTAATGACATATGGAAATTAAGCTTATTAAGGACAAAATGCCAAGAATCTTGAGCAAAAGGGCAGTTTAAGAGGAGGTGATCTATTGTTTCTATAACTTGCCAACAAAGAACATAGTTAAAGGGATCATAAATGTTCAAACTATGAAGATGATCAATAGTTAAAATTTGGTTCTTTAGTGCAAGCTGTGTAAAGCATCCTACTTTTGGTAGAACTAAGCTATTCCACTAGAATTTAAAAGCATGATACGTGGTTTGATTAAATTGGTTGTGTTGGAGAGCCAAGTATCCTATTTTAATAAAGTAATTACCATCTTTAGCTAGAACCCAAAAGAGGCAATCTAGTTTATTAGACATAAAAACATTCCTTCTAGCTCTAGTACATGTTTGAAAGAAGCAGTGATATAAGAAGAACTAAGGGCTCTTTCCAAATGACTAACCCTATGAATCTATGGATAGCTGATAAATAAGTAGAAAAATATCTCCGCCAAGCTTGAATTCCTATGTTTGAAAAATCCTTTAGAGAATCAATAGTGGTAGGGGGGGACCCATTCCATGAATCAAAAAAAAAATTGACACTATCCCCATTGTTCACTTGCCATGATATTAATGAAGTAATAACTTCTTGAGAAGCCATCATGAAATCCCAAATGACAAGCCCCTTTAGTAGGTCTAGCACAGTAAGAACTCTAGAAGGTTCCAAGTTATCTAAATATTTCTCTTGTAAAAGGCAACACCATTTGGCAAAGGATTTTTCATACATTTGCCAAACAAGTTTAGCACCAAAAGCCCTATTCCTATTGGTAATGTTGGGAAGTCCAACACCTCCTATTTTATAAGAGGTTGACATGACATGAATATAAATTAGTGTTATTTTCTTCTGACCATTCATATTATCTAACCAAAGAAAAGTGTAGATTTAAGTTTCAATGTGAGAGATGATACCTTTGGGGTCTTGTAGAATGGAGAAGTAATAATTATGAATGGTAGAAAGAATAGTTTTGATAACAAAAATCTACCTGAGAGGGATAACAAGAAAACCTTCCAAGCACTAGTTCCACTATTGATACGATCAATCACAGATTTCCAATAAGAGGGTTTGTTTAATCCCATAAAAAAGGGAACATCAAGATAAGTAGAAGGTAAATGATCACAAGGAAAACCAAGAAGATGGATCATTCTTTGAGTAACCAATTGGGATGTATTAAAAAAATAAATTTTAGATTTAGTTACATTGATACATTAACCTAAAACTTGTGTATATAGGTCAATGGCTTTCTTTATACTTTGTGCTTCTTGATATGTAGATGATCCAAAGAGTAAAGAATCGTTAGCAAAAAGAGTATGGGTTATGGACAAAGATGTACCTACAATATTGATACCTTTCCACAACCCTTTTTTATTAAAAGAGTTAATATGTCTGCTAAAGGACTCTGCCATAATGATAAACAAGAATGGAGAAATAGGGTCACCTTGATGAACTCCTTGGGAAGAGGCAATGCAACCTACTAGTGCGCCATTAATGAGAATAGAAAAATGTGTGCCTAAAATGAAAGCTTTAATCCATTTAGACCATGTAGAAGAAAAGCCAAATTGATGAAGGACTCGAAGAAGAAAAGACCAATTTAGTTTATCATAAGTCTTCATCATATCTAATTTAACAACAAAGGCTAAAATATTATGTTCTTTGATGGAATGAAGGGTCTCATGGGCTATTATAACTCCCTTAGTTGTTTCTCAACCAAGAAAATAATCCCCTTGTTCTAGCAATATAAATTTTGGAATAATGGTCATATGTCACAAATAAATAGCCTTTGTAATCATCTTATAGATAGTGTTACATAAAGAAATAGGACAAAATTTAGCAAAAGAATAGGGATCATTAACCTTTGGGATGAGAGCAATATTGGTGGTATTAAAGCTCTTCAAAATAGAAACATTCTTCCTAGATTCTTCAAGAACCTCAAGAAATTCAAAACAAATAAGATCCCACCCTTTTTAAAAAAATAATGTAGTGAACCCATCAGGGCTTGGTGCCTTATTAGCAGGCATAGAAAAGACTATGATACAAATCTCAGAAAGAGTAAATGGGGCCATAAGTATTAGATTTTCTTGTTGCATAATTAAAGAAGGAATGAAATCCAATATCTTATCCACAAGGTGAGAAGAGGGGGGATCCTACGGTGGAGGGGAGAGTAGATTAGAGAAGAACCTTACACTCTCAATTTGAATGCCCTTAGCATCAGAAATCAAATTTCCTAGATGGTCATGAATTGTAAAGATTGTGTTATTAGGCTTTTTTTTTTTGGTAAATGCATGAAAAAACATGGTATATTGATCCCCTTGTTGAAGCCACAACTCTCTATACTTTTGTCTCTAATACCCTTCTTCTCGCTTACATAATTTAGACAATTCCTCTTGGAAATTCTTCTGTCTTGAATGCTTATCAACATTTAAATCATGGACTAAAATATGTTCATTAATCTCATTGAGTTTTTCCTCTACTGCCTTTTTCTTCTCAAAAATATTTTTAGAAACATGTTTATTCTAGATCTTGATAAGCCCTTTGACATACTACATTTTCTTGTGAAACTGAAACATTTTGGTTCCTGGTTCTAGTGGAAAATCCTTCCACCATTATTTTAAGAGGTCATCAAAGTGGGGATGATGATACAATACACTTTCAAACTTAAAAGATGGTCTAGAAAAACTAGTAAGAGGAGAATTTGATGGAAGAATGGACAATTGAATAGGGAAATGCTCAAATTCTGAATATTGTAGTATATCTGATTGGATAGTATAGTTCGTCAATTTCCAACATTGTGAACACAAAAATATTTCCAATCTAATTGCAACCCGGTGGAACCCAACTCTTCTATTAGTCTAAGTGAAAGATCCATCTTGTGGGGGAACATCAAATAGAGCATTATTGTCAACAAAGTCATTAAAGCCTTGGGTAGCTCTAGGAGGAGGAATAATACCTCCAACCTTATCCTTGGGATGAAGAATGGAATTAAAGTCACTAGCATTAATAAATTTGGCACCTACTAATTGTTAGATAAAACTAGTAAGAGTAAGCCATAAACTTTGTTTATCTGACATAGGGGTAGGGCCATAAACATTAATCAAATAGAACAAAATTTCATAGTGTTGAATAGATAAAATTTGTCAATTAGTTCCTTGATGAAGATGTTGAGCCTTTCAATACTCTTAGGATTCCATAATACAACAAGGTCCCTAGAAGCACCTAAGCTAGGAACATGTGAGGAATTCCATGTTAACCAATATCCAACATATTTTTGAAAGTTATTTGTTGATGGCTTAGTCTCCTGAATCAAGACTAGATTACATTGGATAGAATCAAGACACTACTTGATCCTATTAGGTTTGTTAGGGGCATTAATGCAGCAATTCTACTCGATCCTATCACCTTTGAGGTGCAGCAAGGCCTCGTACTCTGCTTATGTCAAAAACTCTAACAACCAATGTCATGGCTTACCCTCATTTTATGCCAATTGGTTCTGATTAATCCACTAATCCTTCAATGCTTGAGCGTTATCAGTGAGAATTTAATAGAAAAAGTGAGGGCGTTGGAGGTAGTCTCTTAAGAAGCATAGAAGAGAGACATAATCAACTCAGCAATGACACCCTCGATGAGTGCTACTTCATTTAGAAACTAAGCGAACAGATAAGAGCACACTACTTCTAGATGCTCCTTCCCATCCTTTATGCACTATCAATTATTTATTGGTGTCTATTGTTTGAGTGCAGATAGGAAGAACTGAGTTATGCCACGATCCCACCACTATCAGATAGAGTGACAAGATTGTTAATTTTCTTTTCCAATGATTTTTGGGTTTACAGATTGGGAAAACAAATTCTTTTTATGGATTACTACATTTAAGTGGATCTAAAAACATTATCAAATAAGAGAAAGTAAAAATGAGTATAGGAATAGCTATTATAATAACACGTATTTTTTGGAATGGACATATGCTCATTTTAGAGCCAAAATGAGAATATGTATTCCTATTCCCCATTTTGATTTGACACACCAAACAAAGAATACAAATCATATTCCTAATTTCCTATTCCTATTCTAGCAACCAAACTAATGAGGTAGAATTTTACTATAGAAATCTCATAGAGGAGTACTTTTAGTTAAAGCTTAGGGAAGTTTCAAATGTTGTTCCATGTGTTTTCCTAAAGAAGGTATTATCTTTCTCAAATGGACTTGCCTATCCAATTTATCATGTTTCTAAATGAACCATCAAAGAAACATCACACAACTATAAATAATCATAAGTTAAAAAATCTACACTCATACATTAGAGAATTCCCACCATGTAAGAAATACTAGTATGAAATTTAAACTATAGTCAAGTCCAAAATTTTCTAGTAACCTACATTTTGACTGATTATATAGTTAGATTTTGATAGATTTTCATTTACATAGAAACTCTAAAATTACCCTAAGGTTGTAAGGATTTTACTCTTTAATATCAAAAGACAATCTATTACCACTTTAGTTAAGCCCATCCGTTGTTAAACCATAAAGATATTGGCCATAGAATTCAAATGTTTATATGCATTTCTTCTTTCTATTTGAAATGAGAAGAATTTACCAAGGGAAAATAAACATGTCATTATTATATAGTAAGCTAGCCTTGTGAATCACATCAATAGTATATCTTAAGACAATAAGATTTCGTGGTTTAGGTTAATGTATAAATTTCTCTCTTATCAGCACAACATATGATCTTACTAGAAAAAAAAAAAAAAAAAAAAAAAACTAACTTTACTCCCATCATTTACAAATAATATTCACCCATCTATATAAGCAAAATACTAGAACCTTAAATTCTGGAATCTTCATGTTCATGTGTCTCTATAAGAAAAACACTTTCATTATCTCTTGTTATGGCCCCAACTCAAGTCCTCTTCTCTAAGGGCGTCCTCTACAATTCCATCTAATTACATTTAATTATTATGGGGCGGGTCCATGTTCCTATTTATCATTCATTATATTTTCATTGATTTGGGCTTATCCCATTTTGGAGTCGCACCCATTTTCCATTTTCTGTTCTTTTTTTACTTTTCCCCATTCCTTCTTTCATCTTGTCAAATTATGGAAAGGTACTCATCTAGGTAAATATGTGTACTTTTGAGAGACCTCCTATTTCTTATGAGTTTTTTTTGTCTTTTGTATTCTTCATCATTACCCTTATGTGTCTTCCCTTGCTGCCCTTTATCCATTTACTAATTCTTCATGCTTGTATGATTGCTCCATTATAATCTAGATGGTCTCTATAGAATTTTTTTATTAACTATTTTGTATTTTCCTATTCACCATAGTCTCTTATCCCTTTGATGATGAGGTTTTTTGTCTTCTCATTTCTATCTTTTTTCTTCCTTAATCTTTAACTTGATCTCTTAACTTGTACTTTCTTTCCTATGATGTCATTAGGCATATTTGCTGATCTCTTTACTATTTGGGTTGGTGACCCAACTTCAATTTGTTCTCTTATTTGGTTTTCTTTTAGTTCCATATTGTCCATATCAGATTTTACTTTTTAATCCATGGGTCCTTACCTATGCCCCTTTTAGATCCTTCTACCATACCTCCTACTACTATTTTTATTTCTCCTAATTCCTTCCTTAATAGAATTAGCTCGTACTTTGAACTACAATTTTTACACTTGCTCTCTTAGTATATTGATCTCTTTTGCTAGTTTTTAGTTTTTTTCAATGACCTATTGTTAGTTTCCAATTGTTTTTGGTGACCAATTAGTTTTCCAAGTGAACCTGCATCTATAACAAAAATGAATGGCCTTGGAAATTCATGAGTTGCTACTGTCTCTTTAATGTATGAACCCAAGTTTCCCAATCATCCAAACAACATCCTCCAAAAAATCCAATATATATTAATTGAAGCACCTAAGATGTTTTTTTGTCAATATGCAAAAGCCAGCTCATAAGAGAAGATTCACAAGGAGATTATGAGAATAGTAATACAAATACAAAACTTATATCATCGAAGCAGAAGCATGAGTCAATTTGGGGCTACAATATTATGACACCACATCATCTGAGATAAAATATCCTCATTTCACTTTTCAAAAAATGTCACAATCAATTGTTCCAACAAATAGTAAAATAAATAATGATGGAAGTGTCTTGAATGGTTGTACATACCAGAACAATGATCCATCTAAAAAAAAAATTTAAAAATTGATTGGTCAAAAATTTGAATTTTAGTGCAATTGTACAAAAATTCCAATACAAAAAAAAGTAGATTTATGTTTGACCACCTTAACCAAAATCAATTGATAATATTTTTAAAATAATTTTATAGATATAAGAAGTATACTCATGTCTAGATGTGACACACATTTTTGGGTATTATGTAAGAAGTTGGTATAGCTCTGATACTATGTAAGAATTTTCCTTGGGGAAAAATCACCCAAGATCAAGGAACTTAAGCACAAGCACAAGAATAGACCAAAAAGGTATGATCAGAATAACAATATCTAAAATTGATGTATTTTCATTCAATATTCAGTTCCATACAAACACACTAGGAGTGCTTATATATAGAGGCCTCTAAGATGCATCTAGAATGGTTCTAGAAAGAACTAGGAAATAAGCTTTGACAACTAAGCACACATCCACCAGAATTGGATTATCCTCCATTGCAGATGAGAGGATAAGTATGACAAGGTGTATCTTGTGTAGAGATGTTGTAGACACCATGTGCTCAAATAAAGTGCTAACTTCTATGTTGTAGAGACCATGTGCATAATTAGAGTTGCTAACTCTTGTGTTGTCAACAAGACAACACATAAGAGTACGCATACTCCTAGGTGTCAACCTAATAAATAATAAAATAATGCATTTATCTAAGTAAACTTAAGTAAGTGTAAATAGTGTATACTTATTTACACCAGCACCCCCCCTTAAGTGCAACTTAGGGGAACACACTTAAGCTTGCAAAAGCTAGGATGAAAATGCATGATGGGTCCTAGCTACTAGACCATATTAGGTACCCATGTAAAAAGCAATGCAATCTCTCATAAAGCAGAGAAAGAGGGAAAACCTCATGGGTAAAACTCTCCTCCAAAAAGACAAAATGAAAAGATAAGTTGCATGGATGGATGGAGTAATCAAGACCCCCCCATTACGACATACATCAAGTATATAAAATAGAGAAGTATGAGGAGGACAAAGCCCCATAAGAGAAAAATGTCTTACCCAACGCCCACCCCCCCCACTAGTGTTCCTCCCCTTTGGAAGAAACGATGGTAGAGGTATAGGTGAGATGCTTTCCCTATGTGTATAAAGAATCCCAATGATAAATGGTGTCTCTAAAACATGTTGAACTGTCCCTATGTCAATACCATGTGCATAATTAGAGTTGCTAACTCCTGTGTTGTCAACAAGATAACACGTAAGAGTACGCATACTCCTAGGTGTCAACCTAATAAATAATAAAATAATGCATTTACCTAAGTAAAGTTAAGTAAGTGTAAATTGTGGATACTTATTTACACCAACAATTTTTTCTAAATAATTAATTAATTATGAAATTTTTTACTATAGTATTTTTAGAATTAAAGACTCTCGAGTCTGACCACCATAACTAATTCAAAACTGAGAAAAAATTAATTTTTATTTACTTTTCTTTATAGTAGAAGAAGCATAAAATGTGATGCATCTTTTGGATTTCAAAGATGTTGTACCATTTGAAAGTTATAGTTATTTTTCAATTAGTATGTCAATCAACACTTTATACGTAACTCCACTAGAAAATAAGTAATAATTACTTATTGAAATCATAATTTAAAATAGTTTATATTTGTGGAAAGCTAAGAATATTCTTAAGAAACTCTTTTCATTTCATCAAATTTAGGTGAAAATCAGTTGCATGTTTGAAGTACAAAATACACAAGAATGGGCCAAAAACACATTCTTGGAAATTTTTTTAAGTTGACCGTGTAGGGTTTGTATCCAAAGATATACTAGGCCTTATATGTTAAATATTGTAGCTATGATAGAGATCTTTATCTATGGAAATATGAATGTTGTTACTATTGTAGTCACCTTAAGTTGAAAAGGACACTTATGTTTAAATTGTAATATTAAATGTAATGACATGTGTCATTCAATATGCATTGAGGCATTGAAATTTGAAGAGTTATAATTAATTATAGGAGTTATGAGAATCTCAAGAGACCTTCGATTATAATATGAAGAGTCTTTCCCATTGTTATACATTCACATCAAGAAAAGGATATTGTACACTTATACTTTTATGATCAATAAAATGATATTTATTGTTATGTGGCTAGGTTTTAACATTTATTCTAGAATGGTTTTTCCAAGATATTTCTGGCATTCTTTATTTTAGTTTTGACTCTTTTCTTATTGCTATTTATCTTCATTATTTTCTGGGCTCTAAAATTAACATGGTATTAGAGCCTAGTTAGGTTACGAAAATAAAGGAGTATTCTTTGTTCATATTTTCATGATGGAAATATTGTTTTGCATCTCAAGGGTGACAAAAATTGTGATGTTTCTAGTTTGAGATTATAGCATTTGGTCAATGTTAGGCTATAATGACAATATAGTTCTAGCCCTTCCTTGCTATGTCAGACTAAAGGATTTAGTCTTTTCTATCTCTAAGTCTCTTGTTTAAGTCCTCACATGTGTTATCAGTCTTAGTATAGCTCTTGGGTGCAATTCTAGTCTAGTGTGAGAAGACATTTCCTTCCATGTTTCTTGTTCTAGACTCCACATGAATGATGATGTGGCATCATCATTGTTAGAGATGATTTATTTTTTCATGGATGTTCAATGAAGTTTTTTTATTTAAAAGGTGCACCTTTCAAAGTAGCATCTAATTGGAAAGAGGATTTCTCATATTCCAATTTTTAGCTGATAGAATAATATGTGAGGTGATGAGAGTTTTATTTAGGAGTAATTTCTCCATCAGTATATTGAGGAGGTGTTCTTAACAATCAATAAAGAATTTAAAACTGCATGTGTTTTTCTTATCGTATTAAAGGTAGGGTATTCAAGGAGTTACAGTGTGAGCTTGCTTGTTCATGCATGAAAACCAAAGACTCTCATTCATGAGTTTCTTTTGTGTGGTATTTATTAAGTCTTTAGATTATAAAGATTGGAATACTTTTTTTTGGGGTTAGAAAGAAATTAATGAAAATATTTTCTTTTTCATATTTTCATCTTGGGCTATTCAAATGATGGATCATGTGAACCGAAAAATACGTAAATGTTCAACATCAAGGATGTCGGGTCCTTCTTGCGATTGATTGACATTCATTTGTTCCTTTGTTTCATGGAGTGACAACATCAATGTCAACTCAATTGGCATGTTTTATGATAAAAATTATATTTTTAAAGTAGTAACGATACCAATATTGATAGGGATGCTTAGATCTATTCCCATCAATTCAAGCTTGTAGATTTTTTTTCTTTCTGTTGGTATCTCAACTACATCCCCACAATGATAGGAAGTTTTAATGAAAGTGGAGGTATATCTATCTAGAATTTTCCTTATATATTAAATTTTTTTTGGGAAAAATTAGTCTCATGTTCAGGTTGAGTATAGTGTTGAGATCTGATTGAAAAGATCATTGCTGAAAGAGATTATTGAAAGACATAGATTTTTGGTGAAGAATATGTGTTTCAATCATTATTTTTTCACTAATGTCAAACTTGTTATTTTTTGGTAAGAAAATTGCTTATAAGATTCAAGTACCATTATTTAGTTGATTGATGAAGAGGATTTGATCAATAAGATGTAACAATAGCACATAGAGGAAAGGTTTTGTTATGATTGTGTAATGAAGTACAAGGATCAGTTGAGACAATGATGACACGATGTATTGATAATCTACTTAAGGTTACAAAGGCTTGTTACATTTAGAGACTTTAGAAGAACAAGTTACACAAGGATTGTCTACCAAGTTTGACCGAGTTGTTAGTAGGTACTGAGAAAAGTTAGTGCAAGCTGAATAGAAAATCAGTTGGAGCCAAGTAAAATAAATTCTAGTGTATGCCAAGTAAAATATTTGATGCCGAGTGATTTCATAGTTGATACCAAGCTATGCAAAATGTGTTGAGAACCAGTAACTTTAGTTAATGCTGAGTGATTGCATAGTTGATGCCAAGCAACACAGTATGTACTAAGCATCAGAAGGATGATAATGCCAAGCTATTGCATTATGTTAAAGATCAAATATTCACTAAATCTAAGTCAATAAGTTTTTTTTTTCTTGAAACTTGTGAACTAGGACAAAGATAAGGTTGATGAGATGGTGGCTCAGAAATTTCTATAAATTGTTCTAGGTGAATTCAAATGGATTCTACGAAAAGTGTCTAGAAGAAAGATGGAATATGAGGAAGATACATTGTATCCTACCTAATCCATCCAAACCTTAAAATGGATGATTGAAAGTGACAAGGTATCTTAATTTCCTATTGATAGGAATATCTGATCATGAAACACATAACAAGAGAGGTTCAGAGAAGACAAGAAAAGAACAAAGAAAGAATGAAGACAAGAAGTCAAGGACTCTATTTCATCAAGTGATCTAAAGGGTGACTGCATTGGTGTTCTAAGCCCAAAGGCTTAAGGAAATATATACTTGAAGGGTGAACAAGCTGTTAGAACTACAAAGTATGAAAGCCAAGTAGAATTGAAGACTGAAAAATGATCTATAATTTGCAAGAGAAGTTGTAAGTTGTATCAGATCAAAGGTCTACTATTACTCTCTAACAATTGTATCAGTCTAGGCTAAATCCTTTCGATTAAGGTTGACCTAACAATCATTCAAAAATCCTTTAACCAGGTGGCATTCCAAGTGAATGGCCTAAAGTCCTCTAACAAGGATCACTTCTAACAAGGTGATTGAATTGGGTCACATTTAATAGTGTGTGTTGTAACCTTTAACAGGGTTGGCCTTTCATAGGGCATCACTTCAAAAGAGTGAAAAGGAGTAGCATGTTATCGGTGGTTTTTACCAGATTGGGTTTCCATATTGAATCATTGTGTCAAGTGTGCTGATGAATCTTTTATGTTTCATGTTTACATTCCTACAAGTTGATTTAACAATAATCTACATGTTTTAGTAATTGCATGGATGCATGCACATATATAAATGTTTTATGGGTTCACTAAGTGAAGAGAAGTTTTATTTGTACATATGGACCTTGAATAACTGATTCACCCCCCTCTTAGTTACTCTAAAGAATTCCAACATTGATTCATCTTAGTTATGATCTTTGTTGCTAATATTTCAATCATTATTTTTTTTTATCAGTTTTTACTTTGCTTTATTTCCATGTTTTTGCATTAGGTTTTAAGGCAACATGAATCATGAGAAGAATATCTCTATGTAATCTCCTTGTAACCATTAAAATATGTGTTGATAATTATATTGGAATCATGAGGAGAATTTCTATGTATAATCATTTATTATAGTACATTTCTTTTGAACCTTTGCTAATTAGATCAATGCCCAAAGGAGAATTCTCAATTCTGACTTTTCGAATGAGTATTGTTGAAGATGGCTTGATGTGATCAAGTTGATATGACTTGCTTTGATAAGTACTTTTTGATAATATCTTTACGATAATATTTTATGCTTTAATTAGAAATGTCAATTCTGTTTATTGTGATACTTCACATTTATGAAATTCTCTCCAATATGATTTTCAAGCTTTGAAGATTTAGCAGTGATAGGAATCTGGTTTATTGGTTTGAGTTCCAAGAGTGGCTGCAATAAACATGTTCAAGTAACATACCATAGTAGTACAATCCATGATTCATTAAGGGGTATTATAGTGGTTGAGAACTCTTAATAGATTGTTCATGTTATGGTTGATCTACCTTGGTCCGAAAATGATTGACGGTACCAAGACACATAGAAGTTGCTAGCTCAATTTTGTAGATCAAGGTATTTCTTATCATGCCTTAGTGTTGGAGGTTGTGGTGTTCCTTTAGAATCTTTTAGTCATGTTCTAAATAAATCAACATGTGAATTGTGTGGAACATTAGATGATGCAGAGATAAGTATTATTGTTCTGATTTCATGAGCGTTAGAGGCACAATAAGAAATCTCTTTTATGAGTATATTTATATAGATTTTGAGAGATAAGTATTTATGATTATATCTCTTGAATATTGATTTTTTAAATAGTGATTTCTTGTAGCATTGAATTTTGATTTTTTACAACACTAGATATAGTGTTTGCATTGATCTAAATGATATATT
Source organism: Cupressus sempervirens (assembly GCA_028749045.1). Classification (NCBI taxonomy): domain Eukaryota; kingdom Viridiplantae; phylum Streptophyta; class Pinopsida; order Cupressales; family Cupressaceae; genus Cupressus; species Cupressus sempervirens. The sequence continues at coordinate 281,920,249 of CM053793.1, read as the reverse complement.
TTATGAATTATTGTTAATCTCACTTCATTGTAGGATGCACAAATGAAGTGATGAGAGATTGATGAACATGTAGACATTGTTTGTATTGATAATGCATATCTTCATTTAAAAAAGAATGATCATATGAAAAGGGAGTCCTTCTAGCTCCAGAGGGAGCTTACAAGATAGATTGAGATAACTCCATATTTTGGTTAAATTGGAATCAACTATCCTACTATGATAATCAAATATGTCCTTGCTAAGAGGGAGTCTCTATTGAGACAAAATATCAGTTGTTAATATATTCTTCTTTGGAAGAAGTTTGAGGTATGGTGGAAATCCATCATTCCACCCTCTATAAATAGGTATGGTGCAAAGGTCTTTAGAAAAAGTGTGAATGAGTCCAACACTCAATCCTATAAGGAAACCTTGCACCTTTTCAAGGGTCTCTTAGGCTCCCTTTCCCATAGTTCAAATTTCCACAAACTCCTAGAACAACTCCCTTGAACTTCTCCACAAACTTCACAAAATGGCCCTAAAAGCCAATCTTGGATCTTAGGGACCAATCTTGAAAATGGTCACTACTTAACTCCCTATCTTCAACCAATTCTTGGAACACTTCAAGGGATTCACAAGGACCAAGTGTTTACTATAGTTTGGATTCTCCAACTATCACAACTATTAAATGCACTAAGAGGCCTAATTTCTCCTAGTAGTAATTTTATGGGTTTTAGGACATTAACTTGGAAATTTATCAAATAACTTACAGTTTCAAGTACCCTTTTAGGACATTTTCCCATTTTTAACTCGCTAACCTACTCTAGCACCCCTAAAATCACATAGGTTTCTCAGGCCTAATTGGCCAAAAGAGGCTTAAAATACCTGAAAAGTTTAAAGAATGGGTTCCTAGGCATAGAAGATGAATTAGAAGGTCTTCTCTCACTTATCTCAACATGAAACAATCATCCTCCAAGTTCTAGGCTTCCATCTCTTCATTTACCCTAGAAACCCTCATCAAACTAGTTGAACACATAAGCATATTCAACCTAGGGCTCAATCATATGACCTTCAGATCTTTTGATAAATTTATGAAAATTAGGAATCTATTAGTACATGTCATGATCTTGTAAAATCAAGGAGGCTTTTGAATTCCAACCATGGAGTTACAAATTAGGACCCAAGATCCATTGAAACCCTCACTTTGAGGGTATGCTGAACCAGTCTCAGAAAAATAGTGATATTTCCCTTCATGCTTAATGAAAATGAATAAAATCAAATGCTTTGGTATCAAGATTCAAAACTCTACCCAATCATGAAATTAGATCTAGTTACCCAATTGGTACAATTCCAAACATACAATAAATACTCAGAAAATCTATTTATTTCTCTTTAAAAATGGTATGTCTATACAGTACTTCACACCTCTCTATGTTCCCAAGGTGTACATGCCTAATACGTCGTTCTCAATAGTTACAATTGAAATTTGAAAGGTTGGGACCCTTGGGTGAAAAGTTGCATTTTTTGACAAAAAGTTGGCAACACCAAACACACCTGAAGTTCCTTTACCAAACATGGGATCATTACTTATTACACACATAAATAAGACTAAAACATATTTGATATATGGATCACCACATTTCTTCTACAAGATCACCATATGCCTTGATCTACTTTGTATCACCTTGGTGGTTAAAAGTACAAAGCTATTGCACCTTTCAACCTGACTTATCAAAATGACTAAATTTGAGTATTTCTATCTAAAAATCAATTTTTTTCAAACATATGATCTAGATAAATTGATTCTAGCTATGTTATATATGGTCTCACACTTTTCCAAATGGAAATGTCTATTAAATGCATGTTTTATACTAGTTTGTATCCAATTACTAAAAAAATAAAATTATTTTAGAAAAGTGGCGTTTGAATAACTCTTACTATTTTTTATTATATTTTTTGAATAACATATAAACATCATTTTGTAGAGCTCAGAGTCAAGAATATTTTCATATAGAATGTATAGTATTTTAATTAGATATAGTATATTCTAATTAAGAAATTCTACAATTACGAATTTTAAGACTTGAAAAGATGACGGTTTTGAGAAAGAAAAAATGTTAAATCATATAAAAAAATTTTAAAATTATATAACATTCAAGAGGAGAGAGTTCTCTTCTAGAATTTATAATTTTTCTCCTTCTTTGAATAATTTTTTTTTTGAAAAATGTGGTTGGAGATGAAAACTATCGATTTGAGGTGAAATAAAATTTGAATCATTATAAAAGATAAATTATAGGTCTAAAGTTGATTTTTATTTTTGATTCTTCTAGCTATATATTTTATCTATAACATAGTCTGAAATCAAAGGGACATAAGTTAAATTTCATAAGGTTTTGTGGTGGGAACTAGATCCCCAATTTTCAACATTTTTCAACAGCTAAAAAGTTGTCTTTAAAAATTAGGAATATTTATGAATTCTTATTCTAAATAATTATTAAATATTATAATCCTAAAATTTATCCATTTCTAAAAATTTCATTAGTTTACTTCATTTTAAAATTCAAAATAATAATACCAATTTTATGTCATTCAAGGTGAACCAATTTACTTTTGTTAGCCTTTTCCTTTACGAAAGGGTGACACAGGTTTGTGCTTTTACCTTGGTGCCCTGCACCATACTCCTCTAGCCAAAAGACACTTAACTCCCTTGAGTGTAAATGTTTACAATTTTGACACCGGTCTTCTCAATATATTTTATGGACATCCAAGTTTCTTCCTCCAATGGTTTATCCTACCATATGATCAAATATTCATAATATGTATGCTTGTGAGTCTTCCTATGGATCCTCATTTCTAAGATACATTCAATACTTGGAGGGTTTTATCTTGGTATATTTTGAAGCACATCATTAGCACCTACATCATCAATGCTAGTAGGACTTGAAGTTTTATATGCATAAATATTATGTACATTAAATATTGGTGAAAGGCCTATATCAGGAGGTAAATCAATCTTATATGCATTAGGACCACATTGTTTAAGAATTTTGAATGGCCCAGTCTTTTTCATACGCAATTTGGTATACTTTCCCTTAGGTAGTCTTTCTTTCTTAAGGTGGACCATGACCATGTCCCCAACCTTAAAATGTATTTCACTACTCTTCATATCTATTTCCTACTTGTATTTTTCAGAACTTTGTTGCAGTCTCTCTCTAACTTGTTAGTGAATATCTTTCATCGCTTCAAAAAAATCATCTACTAATACACTCCTCTGACCAATGTTCTCTATAGACCTAAGTTCAAAGACACCCCTTGGATGAGAACCATAGATGATTTGGAAAGGGTTGAGCTCTATACTTCTATTTGCATAATCATTATTGGAGAATTTAGGTTGAGGTAAGATAATATCCCATACAACACCATATTCCTTTGTCAAACACCTAAGAAGGTTACCTAGGGATCTTTTTATGACCTCAATTTTCCCATCAGATTGTGGGTGATAGGTAGATGACATAGAAAGGTTAGTTCTTAATCTCTTCCACAGGGTATGCAAAAGATAACCTACAAACTTAGGGTCCCTATTTGAAAAAATGGTTAGAGGTAGTCCAATAAGTCTTACTATCTCTTTGAAGAATAGGCCTACAATGCTGGAGGTATCATGTATTTTCTTACAAGGTAGAAAGTGTACCATCTTGGAGAATCTATGTACAATAACATACATGCTATTATATCCACATTTGGTCCTAGGAAGACCTAAGAAAAAGTCCATGTTGATAGAATCCCAAGGTTTTGTAGGTATAGGTAATGGTGTGTATAACCCCTAATTTGAACTTGTTCCTTTATCCCTTTGATAGATCAAGAAAGTATCTACAAAATTTCTAATGTCAATTTGTATTCTAGGCCAAAAGTATAATCTCCTTACTAACCGCAAGGTTTTTTCAAGGCCAAAGTGGCAAGCTATACTCCCACAATGTTTTTTCCTAATTATGTTTTCCTTCATAGAGCACTGAGGTATACACAACTAACTCCCTTTAAACAATATACCTTTTTGGATGATGTAGTCTATAAAATCATTGTGATACCTATCCCCCAATTCCACACAAACTTGGTAGGCTTATTTAAAATCCTCATCATGGAGGTACATGTTTTTTAGAGTAGGTACACTCACACTTTCCAACTATACTTCTTGAATGACTAGGTTCCTCCTTCTTAAAATAGATCAACAACTTTGTTAGCCACCCCTTTCTTGTGTTTTATTGACAAAGTGTATGAATCCAAGTACTCCATCCATTTTATGTTCCTATGGTTTAACTTCTCCTATCTATTTAGAAAACTCAATGCTTGATTGTTAGTGTAAACAATAAATTCCTCAGGTAGTAAATAATGCCTCCATTTCTTAAGGGATTGAACCATTGCATACATCTCTAGATCATAGGTGGAGTATTTTTCTTTTACTTCATTGAGTTTTTTTTACTGAAAAAGGCCACAGGCCTCCCCTCTTGACTCAAAACACCACCAATTTCCCTCTTGCTAGCACCACACTCTATAGTGAAGACCTTGCTAAATTTGGCTAAGACTAGTACAAGTTGTTGTGCTACCCTTGTCTTCAACTACTCAAATGATTGGTTTACATCCTTAGTCAATTTAAAGTTACATGTTCTTCCTCCTATGGTAGTATCAATCATAGGTGCACTTATCCTGCTAAAGTTTTAAACAAATTTTCTATAGAAACTAGTAAGGCCATGGAAGATTTTTACCTCACTAGCTTATTTTGGAGTAGGCCAATTTAGTATGGCTTCTAATTTTGAGAGATCCATATTTAGGTTGCCTTTGGAGATGACAAACCCAAGAATACTAGTTCCTCCTACAAGAATACACACTTTTCCAAATTGATCGTTAACTGCTCCTCATGCAATACCATATCAAGATGCATAATATGTTCTTCTTTCTCCTTAATAAAAATTAAGATATCATCCAAGTAAACAACAATAAAAATATTTATGAAGGGTTTGAGGACCTCATTCATTAACCTCATAAAGGTGCTTGGAGCATTAGATAGACCAAAGGACATCAAAAACCATTCAAATAGTCCTTCATTGGTTTTGAATGAAGTTTTCCATTCATCCCCCTCTCTGATCCTTATCTAGCGGTAGCCACTATTCAAGTCAATTTTGGAAAAATACTTTGCACTCCCCAAAATATCCATTAGATCCTCCATTCTAGGCATTGGGAACTAATATCTAATGTTTATTCTTTTTATGGCTCAAGATTCAGTGCATAATATCCATGTACCTTCCTTCTTGGGAGAAAGTATTGCTGGAACATCACAAGGGTTGATACTTTTCCTTATGAAACCCTTCTCTAATAGACTTTGTATCTACCTTGGAACTTTTGCAATTTTCTTTGGCGTTAGTTTATAGGCAGCCTTATTAGGCAATGTAGAACTAGGGATGAGGTCAATATAGTGACTGATCTCCCTTAGGTGGTAAGGTGTATTTCCTTTCATTAGTAATTATTCCTTTGTAATGGTCTAATAGGTCTACAACTTCTTTTGGACTTACTCTCCTAACTGGCTTTGTTATTTTTTTTGGTTTCACAGTTATGGCAAAAGATGGGGCATTCTCCTCCTTTAGGACTTTCAAGAATTCTTTCTCCCCAAGTAGGGTCACACTATTACTAAAGGCTTTTCCCCCTTGACCCTCAAGAAAGGGTGTCATAGTATAACTTACCCCATCCTTAGTTAGATTATACACATTCCTTTTTCCTTCATGTTGGACATCAACATCATACTACCATGGTCTCACTAAAAGGACATGGCATGCATCCATGTTGGTTACTTCACATAAAACCTTGTCCCCTATCTATAATTCTAACCATGATTACTCACTTATTGTGGTTTGTTGGTCCTTATTTAGCCAAGACACCTTGTAGGGGTTTGGGTGTCAAAATTTCTTCAAACCAAGATTATTAATCATCTCTATTGTTACTAAGTTCTCTATTGAACTAGAATCAACAATAACCTTACAAACCTTGTCATTTACCTTGTAGTGTGTCTTTAATAAGGTTTTCCTTTGGGGAGAATCCTTCTGCAATGGCATATTCAAGAGTTTTCTTTTGCATATGATGCATTCTCCTTGCTTTAGTTCAACAGGTCTAGAAATTCTTGAATAGTAAGAGGTCACACTTTGACAGTGCTCCTCTTGGGCAAGTTTCACTCTCCTATCAATTATTTTGTGTCTTGTGCTTGCTCCATTCTTTCTTTGACATCTGAAAGACTAGTGGCCTACTTGGTTGGAAGAAAAAACATTTTCCTATGAACATATAAGTGCCTCTTCTATTTGATCTTCCCTTATTGTTACCTTTACCTCCTTTGAAGTTTACCCTAGAGCTTGTGTCCTTGTCATTCTCTTAATTTATTGACTATCCTTGAGGTCTTGGTGGTAATCCCCTTCCTTGGAACCTTCCATTGCCTCTAAAATTAGTTCCTCTCCCTTTATTATGATCATTCTTCCTCTTGAGTTCGTCTTCAATCTTAAGAACCAATTGATAACATTTGTGCACTAATTCTAATAATGCTAAAGTCATTTCATCTTCTATGTTACACTTGAGGCCATTTATGTACCTAGCAAGTGTAGGTAGTCACATCCACGTCTATTTGTTTCAAGTTTTGCAACTTCTTGTGGATCATCACCTCATAGTCATTAGGAACAAATTGTTTCATTATCTCTGCCATCATCCTCTTCCATGTGGATATGTGTTTCTTTTCATCTTCCATCCCCTCATTTTGAAGGAAGTTTCACCACTCAATTTTGGTCCCCTCATCTTAGGCTTTGTTGTCTTCACCTTCTAACTTGCAAGGATCTCTTCATACTCAAAATAGTTTTCAAGGGCTTCTGTCCATTCCATGCATGCTTCTAGCTCCATTTTCCCATCAAACACGGGCAAGTCTCCCTTTTCCTTCTTTCCTACCCTCTATAGGGATGCCACAATCATGCTTTGATCTTCAAGCACATGGGGCAAGTCATCTTCCCCCTCTTCTTTTCCTTTACAATATCCTTGGTCTCCCTTGTGTACTTGTCCTTTTAATTTCCTAATCTCTCTTCTCATGGTCCTATTTTTTTATCACATAGCTCTACTCTTCACCATCTTCTCTTTGACTTTTTTTCGAACTCTATGTTAGTGATCCTCAAGGGAACATCCTCCTCTACCATTTTTTCCTTCAACTACATCTTGGTGGCTTTGATACCACTTGGTGTAGATGTCTTTAGAAAAAGGTGTGAATGAGTCCAACACAAAATCCTATAAGGAAACCTTTTACCTTTCCAAGGGTCTCTAAGATTCCTCTTTCCCAAACTTCAATTTTCCACAAACTCCTAGAACAACTCCTTTCAACTTCTCCGCAAACTTCACAAAATGGCTCTAAAAGCCAATCTTGGATCTTAGGGCCCAAACTTGGAAATGGCCACTACCCAACTCCCTAAATCCAACCAATGCTTGACACACTTCAAGGGATACACAAGGACCAAGTTTATACTATTGTTTTGATTCCCCAACTATCACATTTATCAAATGCACTAGGAGGCCTAATTTATCCTAGTAGTAATTTTATGGGTTTTAGGGAAAAAACTTGGAAATTTCTCAAAGAACTTGGAAAATAACTTACAACTTCAACTCTCTAACCTACTCCAACACCCTTGAACTCACATAGGCTTCTTAGACCTAACTAGCCAAAAGAGGCTTGGAATGGGTTTGTTGGCACAAGAACTAACTTAGAAGGTCTTCTCTTACTTATCTTAACATGAAACAATCATCCCCCAAGTTCTAGGCTTCCATCTCTTCATTTACCCTACAAAACCCTCACTAAACTAGTTGAATATATAAGGATATTCAATCCAGGACTCGATCATAGGACCTTCATATCTTCTAATAAATTTATCCAATTTAAGAATCTATTGGTACATTTTCTAACCTTGAAAAATATAGGAGGCCATTGAATTCCAACAATGGAGTTACAATTTAGGACCCAACTGTTGGAAATCTAATTGAAAAGATCACTGTGAGAAGAAGATTGAAGATCAAAGAGGGAGATTGTTGCAAAGAATGAAGTTGGTTGATAAAGAATGTTTCCAATCATTTTTTTTTCATTGATGTCAAACCTACTATTTTTTAGGAAGGACAATTGC